>WBMW01000976.1:2209180-2291316 GCA_013396635.1 Penelope pileata
GGGGCCGCCCCGGGAGCGCTGTGCGGGGGCTGCAGCAGGGAGCGGGACCCCCGCCGCGCCGGTTCCCGGGGCACGGGGGCTGCCCGTGATTCCTGGTACCGGTGTGCGGTGTTCCGTGGGCTCCCGCGTTCTCGCCCGGTTGATGCCTTTCTGCAGACGCCTCTGTGTTTGCTTCATGAAGGCTTTTTCCTGAAGGTTGTTGGCTTGAGACGTGCGCCCGGGTGGGCTTTTCTGGATTAACGCCTTGATGAAAATCTAATTCTTTCAGAATAGAAGTGTGTAGCTACTTAAGCCCTCTGAAACTTGGGCGGTTTGTGTTTTGTTGCAACCCCGACGAGAGCTGAGGGGGGGATTCCAGAGGTGTCACAGAACGGCTGAGGTTGGGAGGGCCTCTGGAGATCCCTCAGCTGTGTGGTGAAGTTCTTCCTTGCGTTCAGAGAGAATCCCCTGTGCTCCAGTTTGTGCCCGCTGCCTCGTGTCCTGGCACTGGGCAGTGCTGGTAGCAGCCTGGCTCCATGTTCCCTCCCTTCAGGCATTTATGGACACTGGTGAGATCCCCGTGAGCCTCCCCTGCACGCGGCGCAGGCCCAGCTTTCAGCCTCTCCTCACGGGAACGATGCTCCTCACCACTGTGGTTGTGCTCTGCTGGGCTCTCCACTGTGTCCGCATCTCTGGGGGGCCCAGACCCAGACACTGCTCATGTGCAGCCTCACCAGGGCTGAGCAGAAGGGGAGGATTGCCTCTCCTGACCTGCTGGTGACGCTTTGCCTTGTGTAGCCAAGAATGGCTTCCTTTGCTGCAAGGGCATACTGCTGGCTCAGGTTTGGTGTGGTGCCCACCAGGACCCCCAGGTCCTTTTCTGCTAAGCTGCTTTCCAGTGAGTGGCCCCCAGCACGTACTGGTGCCTGGGTAGCTCCTCCCTGGGTACAGGACTTGGAACTTTATGGGGTCCTTATCCCATTTCTCCAGCCTGTAAACCCATACATCCACTAGATTAACTATAATTTTACAAAATTTGTCTTTTTAAACTCTTGCGGTAAGCAAGATTTAACTTTTGAAGTTCAGCAGATTTAAGAATAACTTTATTTTTTTCCAGCTGTGACTGCTGCAAATGTTTACCAGCTCCTGAAAGAAAACTGTAATTCATCTCTAAATGCAGATGCAAGGACGTTTCCAGGTAAGTGATGTACAGTAGCATGATGCAAGTGATATCAAGGAATTGGCCTAGGAAAATTTAATGATCTAGGTGAAATAAGCCAAAAACTGGAGGAAATCCAATTTCTGCAGTATGCCTAAAACTGCAGGCAGGACTGTTTTTGCTGCTGCCATTTCTATGGAGAACTGGTTGGACCTCAGCAGCTCTGTTAGCAAATTATTAAATATACTGAACACAATAAAGATCAGGATTTTGAAAGGTTGACAGGTTTAAATCCACCTTAAGAGCAACTAAGAGCAGAAAAGAGTTTCTGTCTCATGTCAGTGGGCAGCTTGATATTGTTATGCCTATCGTTTTTGTTACTGCTGTGATTTCTAGTTTTTTCCAGTGGACACAATATTTGTCTTTAGGGTAGCAATCCAGAACCCTCACCTGTGAATATTTACTGAATTATTTTATCATCTTGAAATAGATTTCTGGAGACCTGCTTTAGTATTTGTAGGGTGTTTTCAAAAAAAAATAGTATTGATGCTTTCATAATTCGTTACTTGGTTTCGGTATCTAGTTGTTAAGGCTCACCTCTTTGTTAGAGCTGCCATCTGATTATGATTCATGTGGGGAAACCAATATAAGCTGATAAAATCCATTAAGATCTAAACGTTAAACTGCTTTCAAGTCTTGTATTTTTAATGGATAGAAATGTTGAGAGAGCATCTCATTTTACAAACTGCATTAACTGTATTTATGAAAGTTGTGATTTGTTTCAGGTACAATACAGCTTCTGCAAATGGAGGGCAGTACTGCCCAGAATGAAGAGGTCAAAACTTTATTACTTATTAATAATTGAAGGATCAGTAATATTTAGACACTTAGACACTTAGTTTCACCTTAATATGTTTAGAACTTAAATATGGTGCCAAAGGAAATTAGAGCTTAATCCGCTGCGGCACATTAAATTATGTAGGGTCTTTGAGCAGAAATGCTCATTATAAAAGGAAGAAGAAATTGTAGTGGATAATTTTAAATAATTGTTTTCTCTTTTCAGCATGTTCAGTGGCTGGTATTCCAGGCATAAAGAAGTGGTACTTTGCAAGTCATATTATATCTGGTTACTATCAAGTAGGTGATATTTTTTTTATAATGTAAGTTCCCCAACTCTCACCCTGTCTCTAGTGCAAGTTAAAACTGTGTTGTTCAAAATTCTTCTTCCTTATTAGTTCTGCAGTTCTGACTGGGAGGAAATAAATTCTGACACACAGAAAAATGAAGACTCTCTCCAAACAAGTATTGACAGATGTCTGGAAACCATACAGAGTTTTGAGGAAGAAGACAATGACAGCAGGGAGTCACTGTCTATGACTGAGTATGTGTATTATTATCTTTACCAAACTACAGTGACACTTAATAATAATAACCAAAAGGAATTGAGAAAATTCAGCAAGTACAAGCTATTACCAAAGCTGTAGTTAACTATGAACAATCCCCTCCTACTACCAGGAGTGCTTTAACGTTGCTTTAATTGTTCTTTTAGCTGTAGTTGATTTTTATAGAATAACAGAACAGTTTGCTAACAGCTGACAGTGACATGTCTCTTGCTAAGAGAAAGCAGACTGTCTTACATCCTATTTCCAATTTCACTGCAGATCGTTTTGAATTTACTTCTGCCTCAGTAAAAAGGGAGATAAGTATAGCTTGTTGTATAGGCATTGCGTTTGCACAGAACTTTGAAGATACGAGTACAGCCCAATGTAAACATCTTATTGCTTGTAACTTTTTGTTTCTAGTTGTTTATATTTAGTTTCAACCATGTTCCTCTTCATTTTCAGCATTTATGATGAAGCTGCAGAAAGTCTGCATCAGTTAGCTGACAAACTGCCTGCCCCAGGTAATCTCTCTTAAAAGATCAATCTCGTTTTCATTTTATCTTGTCTGCTATTCTAAAAACTCAGCTGGTAAATTTAAAATTCAGAGGATGTTAGTTTGTAAGATGAACTAACTTGCATGCAGGTCTTGCAAGTAGTTTAAGGAACATGAGCATGACTGGCCTTGCAGATCACCTTTGGGAGTAGTTTGCTGTTTCTTCCTTTTAAAGGCAATGTTTCAGTAGAGATTAAGGTAAGAGATTAACCATTTTTTCCATATGAAATGGCACTAAAGTGGAAATAGATGCAGGCATTTCAAAACTCAACATGCAAGCATGGGAAGTTCCTATGTAAAATAAATAGATGAAGAAATAAATTGAAAGTGTTGATATATTGGGCTTAGAGGTGATTTATCAGCTGCTTGAGTGTACGTGTGAGCCAGGAAGCTGTGAAGGAGCATAGATGAGAGCTGTTGAATTCACATTTTATACAACTGTTACATAAACTGAAATGCATATCACCTTTTATGTTAGGATAACCTAATGTTGCAGTAGTTGAGTTGGAATAGCAAAGAACACAAAGAATAAGAAGTAAGCAGTTTAGAGAAGTTGAAAGGAGGTAATCCTAGTACTGGAGAAAGGGATACAGGAGTCTGATCTGTACGGTATTCAGTGAGACAGGAGAAACTGGTGAGTGAGTGGATGGCAAAATATTTAACTTTAGTTTGTGTTAAAGAGGAGCAACGAGAGATGAACTAAAGTGTGTGAAAAATACTTCAAGTCTTGCTAAAATTATTTAAAGTTCATCTTCAAGACCATATCAGTTCATTCTGTGATGATCTTTGTTTTTCTATCATTCAGTGACTGAATCATTTACTGAATAATGGTGCTATGAGTTATGTATAACTTTTTACAGGGAGAGCAATGGTTGATGTCATACTGCAGGCTGTAGAACGAGATGCACCCAAGTTAAAAGACTGCTTACCTGCCGTTGGTGCCCTGAAACACCTGAGAGAATGGCACTCGGCGCAAATCACCATCGCAGCAAGTGACTCTAGAAGGTACGCTGTTCACTTCAGGTCTGCTAACAAGGTCACTTCAGTTGTGTGTTAGGATATGTCAGTACTTCAAAATAAAACACTTGAGTGTTTTTAGTACCTGACTTGTGTTCTTTACAAATTCACAGTTTTGTCTTCTGTCATTGTCTGAGGGGAGGAAGTGCTCATGCTGATGTGCCGTGAATCCATGCCCTAACCAGAGGGGCAGGCATAAAGCAAGCCTTCTGAAGTACCTGGTTTGATGAGAGCGAAAGATAAAACGTTGTCTTTTCTTTCCATCACTAGTGTCTTCAGTTTGCATGCTCTCTTTTGAATGTTTGATGTACTATGCTATGCAGTAATTTACACTGATTGTAGTTTTTCAGTTTTACTAAAAACAGATGTATATAGATCTGCTGTTTCAACTTTAAATTGTATATGAGCTTCGGTATTTATTGAAGGAAAAAAAAGATGTCTAATATATCCTTTCTTGAAAAATGGTGCATAAATGCTCAATTACTTCCTGTATGCTTCTGGAGAGTTTTAACCTTGAAACTGTTAGTTCAACCTCAAGTTAAATCCACTAAAGTTAATTTCCTTACTGACACCTTCCAACTGACGAAATTAAGCCGTGATATGTCTCTCTATATAACCCGTGGGTTTTTTTTTCTTCCCTGTGCAACTCAGTGTTGTGTGTGTGTGTTTAGTAACTTGATGTTCTTCTCTGCATTTCTTTCCACCGTCCAAAAGATTCAAGTCTGCTTCACAGAATCATAGAATGCTTAGAGTTGGAAGGGACCTTTAAAGGTCATCTGGTCCAACTCCCTTGCAGTGTACAGGGACATCTACAGCTAGAGCAGGTTGCCTTGAGCTTGGTCCAGCCTGGTTCAGCTTAATCCTGAATTAACAAAACTGATCAAAATTAAACAGCTGAATGCTCAGTCCTCAGAAAGAATCAGTTATATTCCTCTTATATAGTATTTCCTAACATATATGGGAAGATAAACTGATTGCAGTGACTTCCATGAGCACTTAATCTCAGTGCTCACTGATGTCTTCCTGTGCAGCCAGCTTTTAACGGAACAATCTGTTTTTCTTCTGCCTTTTATGTAAAATGAGGCTATTAGAGCATTCAGTCTCTCTGATGAAAATTTCTACTTTCTTTTCCTCTTGTGTGTCTGGTGCTGATTTCTTTCACAGAACAGCTAGTCAGTAGGACCCACAGATGCTGGTTGTTCTCCCTCTCTCTCTCTCTCTCTCTCTCTATCAGTTTTAGGTAATAATTATGCTGCAGTCATCTCTACTTACAAGGATAACTTAAAACCGTCTAGGTGAACCTAGGTGAACCAGTGATGGCTACCGAGCTCTCCTGCAGCTTCTGGCAGCCAGCCTACAGCTTGCCATTGCAAGGGTTTTTATTGTCTGGCAAAGGTCTTTGCTGACATGTTCATGAGGGGCATGAACAACTTCCTTTACAGAGCCTGAGCTAGGATTCAGGCAAATTGCGCCACATGCTAATATGTAATAGTGAATTCAGAAAGATTAATTGTCCTTTATTTTTACAATAGCTGGCAGAAGATTGCAGACTACTTGTCGGCTGACTTTGTGTCTTCAGATAATGTTGTGGATATTATTGATTTAAAAGAACTCTGGAGGGGAAAGATTCAGATATGGGAAAGAAAGGTAAAGTAACTTCAGTCTTTTTTTTTTTTTTTAAGCATCTGTGTGCATCATTTAAAGCATGGGAAGTAGGGAAGTACACTGCATTTTATGCCTGAAACCAAATTTGGTTTTGCAAACATAATTCAAAGAGATAATGTTTTTTAATATTTGCTGCGACGTATCGTGGTGGTGGGAACAACTTGACTTTTTGCTTGATAAAAAGCTAAGCAAGATGAAGGCATCTGGATATGAATTTCAGAAATGGAGGCACTCTCTTCTGAAATACTTGCTTTAGAACTTGTCCAAAATTAGATTGTTTTGTACCTACCACAAATCATTATCTTGTAGCTCTATGAGTCCTTGTTGCAAGAACACGTCTAATGTTTCTGCAAAGACCTAAGTGTCTGTGATGGGAGACATTTGTTTACATTTTCAGTATTAAGGTTTTGGATTTAGTAGTTGGTTACCTAAATCTGATATTTTTGTCTAAATTCACGGATATGATGGAAAGAAATCTAATAGTAACTGCTTAAAATAATAATATATATAAGTGGCTGAATTTTATTGTCTCTTTTTCAGTTTGGATCAGAAGTTAGGTTTCCAGAATTTTGTATGAAAAGCACTTCAGCAAAGCCATTCAGCACTTCACATTTAAATTCTTGCTTTGATGATAAAAAAGAGCAGCAATGTATGAATTCTGATGCTTTGCCAGAGGTAGGTCCTATTCTTGACGTTTTTTTGAGCCAGGAGAATTCTTCTGATTTACCTTCTTAAGAAAATTGGTAACTGGGGAAACCATAGTCAGAATTGAAAATCGAACATAAAAATAAAGATTGCATAACATTGAGGAATACTTCTTTTGTTCACATGTGCTCATAAAACAGGTACTTAAAATGTCATGTTTGCTCTTAAGTACGTGATACCAAGATTACTTTAAATTGGAAGTTGAAACTCAGTTCAATCTCAGTATTTAAAATACATAATGGATTTTTGAATTCTGTATTTATGTGACTTTTTGTGCTTCATTTTAAAAGTATGCTTTTTAAAAAAATTACTGTTATTGGTTCATATTTTTCCCTGAAAGTAGATATTCAATGGAAACTCTGTGTTTGTTGATGAAAACAGAGATCCTTGTTTATGAGAACTGGCATCAGTTAACATGCTGTTATTTTCACTGTTAAATTATGTATAGTTTGAATTGCCTTTAACTTGTCCTGCTAGGTTTTGTTTTTCTTTGAATTTGGATAAGAGTAACATCCTGTTGGATGCACATGGTTTGAGGAAATAAGTTACTAAACAGAAATAAATACCATCCTTGTTTTTATATAATTGTATTTAATATGATGTTGTGAACTATTTCTCTCTGTTGTTGTTTCCTCCTTTTTTCAGATGTGCCTGTAAGACATGCTTCCAGCAAAACACCTGAGGAAGTTGTACTGAATTCGTGTTACACATAGTGTTACAGATTCTCTCTTTCATCTCTTTTCAGGTTTTTCATTACTATGGTCCTGCGTTAGAATTTTTACAGATGGTTAACCTCTCTGAACTACCCTCCTTTTTTATATCAGATCTGGAGTTTGAGCTGTATCCTTTTTTACGGTTCTAAACTACTAATGATAATGGTTTATAGCAGAAAGAAAACAATCAGGAGCTAACTATGCTAACAAGATCTATGGGAAGCAAGGACTCATTCCGTACCAACATGCTGAATTAACCAGTGTGTCTTCACAACTGGATTTTTTTTGTATGTTGAAATGGAAAATGTGCTTACAATAACTAGCTAATTTTTACTTTATTGCACATCCCTTTGTCTACTCAGGGGTATGCTATTTGTGAGGAAGAATAGATAAATATTTATTGATGTGTAAGGATAGTAAATATGTACACATCTACTGATGTGTAAGTATGGGGTTTAAAAAACCCAAGCCTTGCTCGGTAATGTATATAGTGTGCTTCACAGTGTAAAACATTTTTCCACAAATTGTTTTTATAGTGTAGGTGCACAATTTGTGACAAGGTATGGCAGAGGAATTTTGGTTTGAATTGTGTGCGCTGCAGGGATTTCAAGCTGTATTCATATTGATTTACATCTGTGTGCTTCAGGTACTACTCTTGGTAGTGGCTTAGGCTGTATGGCTGCCAAGATACAGCCTATATAGCTTAGGCTTAGCAAGATGTTGAATATATAATTATCTGTTGATGGCTACCTGTATTAAAGAAGCCACTTGTGTATTTCATCATGTAACATTTCCAAGTGTACTGCTTTGCCTGGAAAGAGGAGTTTAACAAATTTAGTGGTACTGGGGTATCGTATATTATACTCTTGCCGTCCTTACTTTAAATATGATGTGAACATGATTTATAAAATACAGATGCATTCAGTTCTTTGTGAAGGTGAGGTTCCTTAAACTGTTCTGTTCAGGAGCCTGACAAGAAAGAGAATCAAGGAGGCATCTACATTGCTTCTGAATCAGATTTCTTCTCTCTCTGGGAAGGTAAAGCTCTCTGGGAAGTTTGGCAGAAAAACTAAGACACAGTGTGTTTTTGTATCTTTTATGAACAGCATATAATACCCACTCTCTGAGTAGGCTCCTTCAAAACTTAGTTCTAGGGCAAATCTGACTTAAAAAGTGTGTACTGTAGAGGTTATGACAATTTGTAAGCCCACCAAATATTTTTCTCTTAACCAAGTTTTATACTTCTAAAATATTTTGTTACTTTTGATCATGTTGTTAACAGACATTTCCAGATTATCACAATTCAATGACTTTTTAGCAAATGACACGTCTGCATGCAGCCTATAAGATGCATCTGGCTTGTCTGAAATGTAAGACTTCTTATTTTGCGTGTACGTATTCTGCATTTCCATTTTGCTTTTGGATAAAAGGAGCTCTTGAAACATTTACAATACTACTTTTTTTTTTTCCCTAGATTTGATAGTATATTTATTTATAGCCACAATATTGGTTTAAAGTTGTTTTTCTTGAATGCTTAAAGCAATATAGATTTGTTTAAGAAAGTTTTACAATGTTTATAAAATAAATCTGTGCCAATCAAAACAACTTGCAATGTGACAATGCGGATACATTTCTAGTAAATAACTTCAGTTCTTTATTTACTATAGAGTTGGTATTCTGGTACCCGGCAGTGTGTTTAATCTTCAGCTTATTACCTTGATTTTCAGTAACTTTTTTTCTAACCTGTCACTCTGTTCTCCATTATGCCTTGCAAATAATAAGTGCTTGTTCTAATGCAATACCAGAAATATCTTATTAAATAGTTTTATATTACTCAATCGCTCAGGTAATTTTCATTTTATCTGAGGTTATTGAACATTTGGTCAAACATTTTTGTTGTAATCTAAGAGTTTTGTATTTCTACTAGTTTTTATAAAGGAAAAGGCAAAGTAGTTAGAATACATTCTCATGTCTCTTTTTAGAATCTAGTCATATTGTATTGAGTATATTTTTTAGACAAATTTCTGGTAGAGATTTTTTCAGTCTGCGGCTGAAAATATTATCCATTTGTAGGTTTTTCTAATAACTAGTTTTTCTAATTGTAGGTTTTTCTAATAAAAAGCACTGGTTTATTACTTGAGTATTCAGATACATATACATTTTTTTCTGTTGGTGCTTGTTGACTTGAAATTTAATTACTGACTAAAACATAGCCCAACATCTGGTTATTTGGAAAGGATAATATGTGGGGAGGAAAAATGTATATGTTTTTCAGGTGAATGTAAGGTAGCTGATTCCAGCTATTTCTTTGATCCTCTTTTCGTTCTGGATACTTCTTTACAGAAGTGTTTTCAGCCAGATTATTATAAGGCTTGTAATAGGGATTACCTTCTTATCTATGAAATAGGAAATTCAGTAGTTAATGATCACAACCACAGTAAAAACAAACACTGTTTTTACAGCTCGTGTGTCAAATGATGTTCCATCTCAATTGAAGTGAAAGAAGGAAGTGTTGAGTAAAGCTACTTGTCTTTTAATTGAAGCACATTTAAAACAATGCCAGATTGGTTGCTCAAAAATGAAATGTAAAGTGGGTTTCAGTAATATTGCATGTGTTATATTTACTTTCGTTATTTAGGTGGGAGCTTTATTTGCATTGCCGTGTAATGTAAGCAGTGTAGTGATCCCATCTCCTGCCCAACTGAGTGCAAAGAAGTGGAAGGAATATATGGCTAGGAAACCAAAGATCATTACTGGTGAGTAAAAGAAAGATGACTACTGGTATATTTTTATATGCTTACATGCATTTAATATTTATGTATTCTATAAAAATGGGTTGCCCTTTTTTCTCCAATGAAAGATCACTGTAATCCTTGCACAAAAGGTTTTGGTGAATGTGAGTTCACCTACACAGAACAGATGCAGAGGAAAATTGAGAATAACATCATGGTGAGCAGTAGGGAAACAGTGCATTTCCTTGAAAGCATCTCTGTGTCCTACCCGTCAGTTAAGATCCAACTTCAGTCCAACTGCAAACATCTTATGAAGTTGATTTGATCTTTGAAACTTAATATATCAAGAAGCATTAATTATGGTAATTTCTACATCTACCAACGTGCTGTAAAATTTATTTTGTATAAAAACATGGCAAAAACATCCTTATAATGTTAAGTCCTACAACAGTTTATTTTCAAAAATACTTAATATATGCCTATGTTGAAAAATGTGTTAATTTCTCACCCAGTCTAAACATAAGTGTAAAGCAGCGAGTAAAATTCTCATGAAGAATAACTCCACCTTCTTGGGAAGACAGTGTACAGTATTCTACAGATGTATGTTCTTCCAGTGAACACTTAACAATTGTGTCAATCGACATATGCAAAAATGCACATTTTTCCATACCATTCCCTTATCATTGAGTATACACCTCTCCGTACCCTTCTCTAGTCATTACATACCTAGCATGCTGTTTGCCCAACACTGTGTTGTTTCATGGCAGACACATATCTTTGGAGAGAGACTTGCCTTTTGATAAGCTCTATTAAATAACTGAATTTGATGGTTAGAGTTGCCAGACGTATTTTGTAGCCTACATTACAGAGCTGGCCTGTCTACCTTCCATGTGGGTCATGTGCTAGCTTTAAGCCAACAGTGTAGTCTAACTTGTCTTTTCTGCGTAGCTCATTTATTTTGCATGCTTTTTAATTTAATTTTATTTTTTTAAAGGGTAAATATCAGCTGTAGTTACTGTGTCTTAAAAAGACATTAGCAAGGTTTCTCACAAAGAGGAGCAAATGAAAGAATTTTGATGATGGATTATACCTTATTTTAAACTGTGTGAACTCCCTGAGGAAGACATCTTACGTCCTGATATTTTTTAAGTTCCAGAAATTGAACTGAAAGGAGAATCTTGCCGATATTATTTCTTGCTACACGGCAATGGCTCAGGAGGATGTAAAGCGACCTTGATTCATTCTGCTACCCAAATCAATGGTATGGCCACTCTTGCTGCAGTAAATAGAAAGCTAAGGACAAATGAAGAAGAAACAGAGTCAAGTAAGATTTATTTATTTGTCTATTTATTTAAGAGTGTTAGAGATCAGGCAACAAATGCTACTAAAGTGTATCTGCTCCCTTTATTCATTCCAGTCTGTCTTAAAAGGAAGAAAACAAGAAACATTATGTTTTGATGAATGTACCTCCATTCTTTCAGAATTTTTTTTTCAAAACAATTAAAAAAGTAAGGTCTAGTTTATTCACATAATTTACTATTGCTGTGTTTTGTAAATCAACTACTTGCAGTCAGTCATTTCTCATTACCTCAGTAGTTGTAGCAATGTGAATGTTTTATTGTATAGGGAAGTCAAGGTAATGTGAATGCAAATCAAATATACAAAAGCTTTAAGAAATATGCATCGTTGGTGTAAAGACTGATGCCTACAATCTAATCAGCTATCTATTGACAAGCCTATTTCACTGATTTAAAATAAAAAACACAGGGCAGACACAAGTTGACTGAAGACATGCTCACAAAAGTCAGTTGGCAGAAGTCCCTGTTATGAGCTAGGAGATGATCAGCTGCTCTGCTAGATAAGAGCATGTGTGTTATCTTAGCAGTATCTAAGCAGTTATCTCAGAGTAGTTACGCTGTTACAGCTACAAGATAACTCTGCAAATTCATATGTCAAAGAAAAGAGCACAGTGACCTGCATCCTTTTATTTCCTTCTTATCCAAATAAATCTGTGTGGGATGTGACTGACTGCTTACCATTTGTCCTAATTAAAATCCCATTAGTAGCATGTCAGCAGACTGAAAGTCCTTGACCATATGTTGAGAGAAATCTTTTCTTTCCTGGTATCAAACTAATGATCTTTTTGCTTTCTTTAAATACCAGTCATATTAACTGTGTTTTCATGGCGTTGATTTTGTACAGAAATGCAAAACTAATGGCCAGTCATCTATTCAGGTTATCCCCTTAGTGTCTTAAATGAATTTCGTACTTCTTCTATACTCATATTTGAAACATGAAATTTGTACATCTGGTGTGTTTGTGTTGTCTTGCTTTTAAGAAGTAATGACCCAGTATCTCCAAAGAAGAGAGATTCTCAGTAACAGACTTCTGTTAATCTGCACAGGCTTTCCTATTGCTGACTTTGTTGAGTCTCTGCCACATTTTTGTGGAAAGGAGATTGTACAGAGAGAAAGGAAACTGTCTCATCTCCAAGTGTCTGCCTTGAAGGAATATCTCAGTAAGTAATGACGAAAGCACTTGAAGTTCTCAAACTAGTATAAAAGATGTTTTTCTTTCAAACTGAATGTGCCAGCTCACCTTACAAAACTAAGGGGAGCTGGCCAGTTCGTGAATAAAAAAATGGAGTTGTAACAAAAAAAAAAATGCTTTATTTGACGTGATAATCCATGATTATATGTCAGGTAATGACTTTAAATATTGGGGAAAAGAGAATACTGAACTTCAATTTGGTTGGATCTTTGTTACACTAGTACTTTGAAAGTTTGTGGATATTTACCTCAGAACTGTTCTGGAACTAACATTTTTTGTGCTTTGTTTTTTTGTTTGTTTCATTAATGATTTTTTTCCCTAAAAAATCTTACTGCTGGGTCTGTGTAGTTTTTTTAATGAGTATTCTGGGTTTTGCTGCTGTTTTATTCTCTCTTGGAAAAGTAAAAAGCTCTTTCACTTGCCTATGGAGTAAATCATCCATGCTTTTCTTAAGGAAACAACAGTTAACATCAAGTAAGCATGCTTGAATTTTTTGTTTGTTTAAATCAGCCTCTTTGTTACTGAGGAGATACTGTAGATTTTCTTTCTTTTTTAGAGAGAAAGGAATTGGCCAAGCAACCTTCAGTTATTTCTACTGACGAGCTCAAAAGCTTATTAGAAATTACAAGAGAATGTTTTATGGACCTGTGCAACACTGCTCTTCCTAAACCTGTTCCACAGAAGGCTGCCAATAAAACTAGTTCATGTACAGTGACTTCAGGTAAGTATCTTTATTTAGAAAGGTTTTTTTTTGGTTTGTTTTTTGTAGAGTTAAGTCTTTTACTGGAAGAGGAAAAAATAGAGGGAAAACTAAAATGGCTTTCCAGGCCTCCTTGCAAATTGGAATTACCCTCATGTTAATGATTTCATTTCTTTTCCTTGACAGAAAAAAAAAAACAAAAACATTTAGAAAACACTTCTGACTACAGCACAAAGCAGATATTCTTTACACCATTATTTATTTGTTAGAGATTATCCACTTTGTATTACAGGTGGATAAGTTAAGAAAACATGCATCTTATTTCTTTCTCTACTCTGCTGTATTTCAAGGGAAATGTTGGTGTTCACTTTTTTTTTTTTTTTTGTATGTCCAGTTTCTCTGTGTCCAGTTCTGTTGAGTTTGGTCTTGTATAGTTCATGCGCATATATGTAGCATCGCATCATAGCAACAAGACTGCTGAACAGAAAAAAAACAGTCTCGGGAGCCAAAAATCAAACATTTCTGTGGTTGATAGTATGAATTCCCTTGGATTTGGAGACAAATTGCATCCTTCTTATGAGCGAACTATAAGGATTTTGCTGTCACGGTGGGTTTTTTCTTGCAGAATCTGATTTAATGGAGCTAAATCCACTGGAATGGCCAGAAAGACATGTTCTTCAGAATTTGGAAAACTTTGAAAAAATCAAGCAAAAAATGAGGTAATGGTTAAATATTGAAGACTTTTTCTGTAGTGGACATTGAACGTCACTCCAGAGGAACTGTATATGTTCATGGCCATTTTGTAAACCATTTTCAATTATATTTGTAGTCCTTAAACAAGGAAGCGTTGTTTAAGGCTAAAACTAGTTTCTGTTAACACTGTCAATTTCCACGGTTGTTTTAGGGTAATTTCCTGGTGTTTGGAGTAGTATTGTTTTTGGTTTTTGTTAACAAAACACAACTAAAAGATAGCTAAAAGTAACATAGTTGTGAAGTTCAGTTGCCAAAATGGCACTTGCAGGCTTCAGCAATACTGCGAAAAACATTCGAAAGCTCCCAACATACCCAGGGGCATAAATGATAAGGTAAAGATAGTAATAATGCTGTCAGTATATACAACGTGGTACTAATCTCATATTTCTTAAATAGTCAGGAGTAATACCAGGTCTCATATAATTTCCTAGCAGAAGATTCTGTTGGTTTTATGTTTGAAGTTTATATTTAGCTTTGTTTTTTCTTGGCTGTATAAGTCAAACCTGTAGACCTTTGCGTCACTTGATGCAGCCTATTGATTCCACTCTGAGAGTGCTTCTGAGCCAGGTGGCCAGCTGATTTTTTTTGAATTGCTTCCATCCCATTCCTGTCTTTCAAGTACCGTAGCTGTCCATAGCCTTCATTGGAGTTCTGTGTTAGATCTATGCTTTCTCATTTATTTATTTTTAATTATTATTGTTATTATTAAGTTTTGGCTTTTGTTTCTCAAGCAGGTGAGGTTCTTCCTTCTAACTAGCTTGTCTTCTGCTTGTCCTGAGTTAGTGTGGAACGTGTTGCTTAGCAGTAGAAAAGAGAAAACTTTGTTATGCTTGATTGAGGACACCAGAAATAGAGTGGAGAGTTGTCTGCAGTAGTGGCTTCGTGATTCCTTTGCTGCATATTGTTTGTCTCTTTAAGAGACAAAGGGAATTGATTTTTGATCTTAGAGGTCCATAAATGGAAGAAGGTGATGAATGATGTACTTTTCATGTTGTACTTCCTAAGTTATAAAATCTAGAAGAAATTACTTTTTTACAGTAGGATGATGGAGAATTTCTATCAAATATATTTTATTGTGAAGATTTGTTTAAATGTTCTCAAGGAACAATCTTGTTCATTTTACTTTGGCCGCGAACGATGTTTAATTGCTCCAGGTTAGCAGTGATTTTTTTGACTAGAACAGAATAGCTTCCCTGAAAAAAAATATTTTCTTAGATTAGGGTTTTTTTTAATGATTATTTTATTGCTTCCCCAGAGTTTCTATGTTTGCACATTCATCTGAGCAATTGCTTGGACATAAAGATAGCCAGCGGGAGTCGTTGACGTTGCTTGATGCTAAAGAGTTACTGAAATACTTCACACCAGAAGGGTTGCCAGTTGGTGATCTTCAGCCTCTACAAATTCCCAAACGGTATGATATCAGCATATTGCAATCACTGAAGACCATACTTAGAACTGATGTAGGGGAAGATGAGTAATAACCAAGTGATGGAATCAGAGCTTGAGTGTGTAACTTGCATGTCGTTGCATCACGTACCTACCTGTGCAATCAGCAGTTCTGGACAGTCTTGCTATTTATTTCTTTGAGTCTCAAGTGGCCAGGATGATGATAGTGTTGCTAGTGTGCATTTAAATAACTGAATAAGCACCTGCTGTGCGAAACTGTGCCACTAGACTTTGCCATGACTGTCCTAGAAACTACTGCCACCATAAATGTCCATTTCTAAAACTAGTATTTAGAGCATAGCAGGAGTTGTTCTGGCAGAAGTTCAGTTTTATTGGTATGATTTCTTTCATTCCGTGAGGGGGAGATTAGGTCGGAAGAATATTCATTATAATGTAGAAAGGACAACAGCTAAATCTATTTAAATGTGTGTCTCATGCTGGCCCTGCATTTCTATCAATATTCTTAAGTGGTAAAGTGCTCCTTAGAGGAAGCTCATCTATTCTGACTACTTCTCAAGAATTCATCCTTAGCGTGACTGCTGGTAAGTTATTAGTGTGTTAGCCACTCCCATGTCAGCAGCAAGATTGATATGAGAAGTTAATGGAGTAATTTTCAGGGTCTAGACTAAGGCCAACCTGTGCAGCAGAGTCCAATGATGTCTGTAGAGTCAGAGCCTGTACTATTTATGCAGTGCATCAAAAACTGCTAGATGAGCAAGATCTTTACGGCCACTGGAGTTATGTTTGTTGACTGTTTTCATTTTGAAGAAGGAAATGTATAATGGAATCATTGGATACTGCCCTTGGTCCTTTTTTGAACTTAATTACATGTAGTAAATTAAGAGGGCTTGTGAGAAGGGAAGGTTGCAACTTACTGTAGGGAACCTGCTTCAGCAGGGAGGATGGAGCAGATGATCTCCAGGGATCCCTTCCAGCCCCTGTGATTCTCTAGGATTTAGGAGACTTCCGTAAAATACTTACTGGTGTTTTGAAACGTAAAGATGTTCTGAGCAGATAACTCAAGCAAGGTGGAAGATACCCAGAGTGAAGACTGAGTCTCCTACAGAGTTGTTAGTTAATGAATGCAGATGATTTAGGATTTTGGTGATACTATAAAATATTTTCATACCATATAGTTACATAGGAAATAAGTTAACAGTTCTTTTCACTACAAAAATTTGGTTTTAATGTCTCATTTTTCAAAAACCTCCAGAGAAGTTTAAGAGCATAGAATATTTTGATTGTTTTGAATTATTTACTTTGATCTGTAGCTAAGTGAAGTCTGAATTTTAGGGGGTTTGCTCCAATTTAGTTGGTTTTCTGTCAGTTATTAAAAGAAAGGATGATGATGAAACCTTTGCTTTGAAGCACTTCACTGTAACACAAGTCTCTTGCTTAATACTTTATGAAAACTTGGATATCCAAGGGAAGCATAAAGCCAAAATCAAGGTGTTAGATAATAAAGCCAAGTACGTGTATTTGCTTGAAGGCTGCAGGGTCTGCCAGTGACTTATAGTCTACATATATATTCTGCTTGGTTTGGAAAAAAAAACAGAAAATCTATGAAATCTGTAATAAGATTGCTTTCTTGCTAGATTCAGCACCTTTCCAGGACGTTTTTCACAGGTAATTTTTTCAGTGGTAATTGTGTAGACACAACCTACGAGAATGACAAAACCTGAATCAATGTGCCAGTTCCTGATACTGCTGCATCCTTTGCCCTCATCTCTTCCCTTCTTCAGAGATTATTGGAATGTGACTTTTCAGCGTGCGCGAGGGTCTGGCAGCAAGTTCTGCCTTGTTGTGGCTTATTCCATTGAAATACTTCAAAATAAATTCATGTAGTTAAATTGCATAGAGCTACTAGCTGGAATTCCTATATTACAGGAGTCAAGTTGTTGTAATGCCTGGGAAAGGTGATAGGCGAGACAACAACTTGTAGCTTAGATAGGAAGGAATTTGCTGATATTATAGCACTAGATTGAGAAATGGGAGGCCAGTTACTGGTTCCTCTCTGTTCTACTGCTCAGGTACCCTGTTGTGAAATGTGATAGCTGCCTGGATTTATTGAAAAACTGTTTGGAGCAGTGACCTCTAAACTGACTGTAACATTGAAGAGGTTCTGTAATAATAGTAGCTCAGCAGACAGTAGTTAGTTGAGCTTAAATTCTTATTTTAATGAAGATTTAATTTCCCACTGTGCTCCGTCTCGGGCTTCATGAGCTACAGGATATGCTGTTTCGGTCTTCCTATGTCAAGGCATTTATTTTTTTGACTTCTGGAAGTATAATTTATCCTGGCTGCAACTTTTAAAAATAGATAATACATATACACACATACTTTTTTCCTTTCAGTGAAAATGCATTCTTTTTGACACCAGAGCTGACTCCTCGGAAACTTAGAGGTCTGCCTTTTGAAAAAGCAACTGGATGCCATTATCATGGAATTGAGTAAGTGGTCCCACTTCTTCTCCCAAACAGCTTCCATTCAAACATTTCAAGCAGCGTGAACATGATTATAGAAAACTTTGTATCCTTTCCCTTAGTTGGAATAACTTTGCACATGCCACCTCTGTATTTCTTACCTTTATTTTATTTGCTAGTTTAATTGCAACAGTCCTACCTTAATGGTAATGTAGAAAAGTGGAGATTTTTTTTCCCTAATTTTATTGGTCAGGCCTCAGCTGGAGTACTGTATCCAGTTCTGGGCTCCCCTGTATAAGAAAGACAGGGAGCTCCTGGAAAGAGTCCAGCGGAGGGCCACAAAGATGATAAAGGGCCTGGAGCATCTCCCCTGTGAGGAGAGGCTCAGTAAGCTGGGTCTGTTCAGCCTGGAGAAAAGAAGGCTGAGAGGGGACCTGATCCATGTTTATAAGTATCTTAGTTGCGGGAGGCAAATGGAGGTGGGGAACCTCTTTTCGGTGGTCAGTGGGGACAGGACAAGGGGCAATGGCCTTAAGCTGGAGCACAGGAAGTTCCGCACCAACATGCAGAAGAACTTCTTCACGGTGCGGGTGATGGAGCACTGGAACAGGCTGCCCAGGGAGGTTGTGGAGTCTCCTTCCCTGGAGATATTCAAGACCCGCCTGGACGCCTACCTGTGCAACCTGCAGTAGGGAACCTGCTCTGGCAGGGGGGTTGGACTCGATGATCTCTTGAGGTCCCTTCCAACCCCTGCAATTCTGTGATTCTGTGATTCTGTGATTATTTGTGAAAACTGAAAACTTGAATTCAGAATTGGAACTGGCAAGGACAAGAGTGTTTGTTAATACATACCAAGTCACTGAAATAGCGCATGAGAAAACTACATACGTTGTTTCTGTTTAGATTTTAAACTGTAGGCGCTTACAGCCATGAGGTATTTTGATACTTGCTGTGAAGCTGCCTGTATGTGCTTCAGGTGGACGTGCTTCATATGATGTAGCTGTTCAAAAATTGTTCAGAAGACTGTACATATCCTCACTGAGAAGAGGAAAATGACACACGCAAACACGAAAGTAGATAGTTCAGTATAACTCTTGTGCATGGAGGACTCTGTCTTTACACAATATGCTATACTATATACACTGTATCTATTAAGAAATGCAGTGGATGTAAAGTGCATGCAGTTTGGACTCCATGTAAATCTCTGCCTTGTTCTAAAACTGCATTTTAAAACTATTAGCATGTGACTACTGATACTACTGTTATTTTTTCCTATCAACTTCACACGCAGTTTGATTAAGTCTGCTTTGAATATGTGGTATATTTTTCTAAGTGGAAACTCATGAGCCTGTTAGCTTTCTTGGATTAACAGAAAGCACAAAGAGGCGTCTGGGTGGACTGGAGAAAGTCATCCCCTCAGCTACAGGAGGAAGGAAAGCACTTGGCCATTGGCTTGGGATGTGATAGCCTGCTGACCTGTCAGCAGGGAGCGTGCGTGAGGATTCAAGTTAGGCACAGCTTGTGCTACCTCTTGTGATAGCAAAAAATGACAGACAGTGACCTCAGGGAGGGCAGACTGTGCTAAGAATAAGGGAGGGAAGCGGTAGTGTGAGGTGGTGGAAACTAGCATGAAAGGGAAGAACCTCAAGCTGTACAACTAGAATATATTCTTGTAGGGAGCATATGATCTTCTGGAGCAGTTGCTTTTTGTACCTTGCGGTTGTGATTTGCTTCCATCTGCATAGCTGCTGTGTTTTGTGTTTGGAAGTAGAGTTTTGTCAACAAAACCAGGAATACCAGTTATGATTAAATCAAATTTCAGGTGTAATGAACCTGTGCCAAACACTTGGATCCTGTACTGCAAAGAGAAAGCAATTGCAGGTAAAGAAGAGCGAGTAAAATGGAAATTTAACTTCTAAAGATAAAAACATTTTTAGCTTTGTAGGGGATGTGATTACTTAGGGGACTCAGAATATAAATAAGGAAAATTAAGTACCTTGAAATTTGTAAGTTAAGAGAACTTGTTCTTATCAGATAATGAATTTATTTCTAGTGGAAAGTCTTAATCAACTGTAGAAATGGATTCAGTACTCTGTTATTAGAAAAGCAAATTCTAATATGAAAATACTCCAAAAAAAAGAGGAGAAATCAGATCTAGCAATTTAATGTAACTGTGGGAGGAGATAAAAGTAAAGGAAATGTCTGCAGTTCCCAAGAATGGGAAATATTGCTAAGTGCTTTGGAGGGTGAGCTGAGATTGCTCAGAGTGCCTGTTAAGTAATGGACGGAGCAGTACTGGATAATACTGTTGTCTTTTTCTGCAGTAGAGGCAGTGTGTTGGGCAATGAAACATTGGGCTCTTGCAAGGAATCCTGGAAATCATTTATAAAAAAAAAATGTATTTTGTGTTGTAATCTCATGAGGGTTAGCACTGTTCTTTTATTCTTTTTCAACTTTGAACGTGAAATTACATAAAACTCCAGGTTTGCTCTTCTCTAAAAAATGCTGCAGTTACAGATGTTTGCAGCTCCGCCAGACATAATACAGTTTCTTCTTTTCACTTGGCTGATCAAACCACTTGTTCCTCCTAATCAATAAGAAGCTGAAAAGCAGGGGCAGCTCGTTCTGGAGGTCTGGAAGATACTGCATCTATTGCAGTGTGCTGGGTTCTCACTATATTTGGTTTTAGAGCTTCCCTCTTTACTGCTTTACTGGAGTGTCACTGTATATTGATAGAGGTAACATCTGTTAAGTACAGACTGAATATGAAAAGCAGTAAAATCTAAAATGAAGAGGTTGATAATCCAGATGTAACATAGTGCTGACTATAAGGAGAAAAAAAATCCATTGTCAGCATCCTAATCCATCACTGTTCAAGGAAAAAATGTTATTTGCAAGAGTGTAGGGTAAAGATGTACAAATGATTAGTATATAGTTCAGCTTGTATGTTGGAGTTAGCCGTAAATATAATATACATGAACTCATCAGGTGTGTGTTATCTTGTGGGGCCATTTTAAGGTATCTTTCAAAACAATAAATCAATCCAAACAAAAAAGTGCTTGGGATTGTGTCATAGTCAAAAGCAAGCTGTTCTTTTATTTTTTCTGACTGTAATAAAGCAGAGATAGTCTGACAGATTTCTCTCAAATTTCAATTTTAGATACTGTCTAGATAACAGAAAAGCTTTAGAGAGAGATGTGGGGTACGCTGAACTTCAGACTCGTCTGATTCGCTACGAAACTCAGACTACTTGCACCAAAGAGTGCTGCCCTCTGCCCGTTGTCTTGAGCCCTCTGCCAGCTGTCTTGAGCCCCCTGCCATCTCCCGCGGTCCTGTCAGAGCCTGGAAGCGTCCCTGATGGAGAGTCTTTACAAAGTGAATTCAGAACAGAGGCATCAAGGCTAAAACGCAGATCAAAAGACTTGGATTGCTTTTGTCCCAAGAAGAGGTAATGCACTGAACAAAAGACATCTTTGGCACAAAATATTTCGGTAGTCTCTTAGGAAATGTATCTTTTCTTTCATCTTGAAGTATTTTGTAGTGAAGCTATCTGGACAAATGTTTGTTGTTTAATCATCTTCTGTAAGTTCAGTTTTTCTCAAGTGTGGCCTCCTATTGATAGCATGCAATTAATCAAAACCAGGCAGCGCCGGCACCTTTTATTTAAGAGGTTTGTGACTGTATCTTGTGAAGTCTGCAGTGCCTTTGTGAAGATGACAGATAGTGTTAGTCCTAAAGGAGGTTGTCAGTGCTGTTGCAGTACAAATAAACAACTGTAGGTTTAGAAAGCCAAGTGCTGTACAAACAGAATAATTAAATTTCTTATCCAAAGGAATTCTGGTGTAAGATGACCCACAAAACTCTAAACTCAGTATCATTGTTTATTAATTTTTTTTCTGAGAAGTAGTTTTAAAGACTTCTGCTTGTACCTTGTCCTTGCTCTGAAGATGCAAATAGCTGCAATGTAGCACTACTTCTGAATTCACAGACACTTTCCCTTCACTCCACCTTAGTGCCCCTTGCAGTCTGGTCACAGGTGTGCTACAGTAAGCCTTTTTAACAAAGAGATGGTTTTGGGAATATCTGTAGATTTTACAGTTTAGAAAAGATGTGATTGTGCTTAGCATGGTACAGAATTGGAGTTCCATAATCCCTAACACTCTTACTGTTGAAGGATCAAACGTTACACTGTTCCAATAGACTTGTAATGTCTGACTTCCTGTAGATCAGTTGTGATGTTCTTGAAGGGCCAAGAGAAATTAAGCCATCTCAAGATGGTTGTTTTAACCTGAGACTGAAGGCCGGAAGCTCAGCTCTTCTAGCTGTCTAGACAATGTCTGTGTGCAACTAGTCCTTATTTCAAAGAGTTTATCTTCTTAGTTATCATGTTTCTTCAGTTTGTTTCCAGTGTGGTTTTTTAATCTGAGATGCAGTGGGTCTGAGTATCAGGGACCAAATCAGTTGAAGTGTTCTTCTGATAGAAAAAAGGTTGCGTATTACTAGTTAGCTGTCTGCTGTTTTGTGATGCTCTTTGCAAGGATATGTGGTCCTCTAGCAATCATACAGCAGCCTCTGTAGCAGAAACAAAGTCACCAGAAGAGTCAGTACAAAGTCTAAGTCTTTCTCGCTTTTCTTCAGGCTAACCAAATCTGAGAGTACAGACTCTCTCCTCTCCCAGGCAAGTGGAAGTAGTGGGAGTCACAATACTCTGGTTGTAACCAGGAGGCGCTCTGAAAGATCAGCTTCTGTAGCGTCGATGCCATTGAAACAGTCCGATCATCCCCACAAAGTAACCGCTCGGGTTGGCTCAGCAAGTTGTCTAAGTGCAACAGAATCTGAGACTTCAAAGCCAGTTAAGGAATCAAGATCTCAGAAACATACAAGGGTAAGGGTTTATTTTGTTTGCTTTGGGGGGAGTGGGGAAAGTAACTGCTTAATTTCTTTCTTTGTGACTTGATTTTTTAATTTTAACTCAAATATGAACTGTGAATTTATCTCTTTGTTATTACTAAATTTCACTCTGTTCACTTCTGTAAGTGAATGCTGAAGTCACTGAGGAGAGTGCTCCCAAAGTGGGGAGTAAAAAAGAATGTAAGAAGTGTTATGCCATTCCCAGGGAACTAAGGTTAAGAGAAATAACAAATAGAAGTAAAAATGGTGGCAATAGATATCAATGGTGAGGAGTTACGAAATGTAGAAGATGAATCTAAAGTCTAAAGCCAACAAAGAAGTATCTGTGCTGGAAAGATGAAAGCCATTGTGAAAGAATGGACTATTCTGGGAACAGAGAGGTGCTCCAGTGGTTGCACAAGTCCATTAACAGAGTTAACATTTAAATACGTTGATGTAATAATGTTTAATTAATAGCTGTATATATTAGGAATGCCACTTCTAAAATACAGTGCAGAGAACTTTCTGGCTTGATGGTAATAATTTAAGCTAATCCCCTGGTACTAGACAGGACTGCTTGAATGTAGTTGCTGGAGTGGCAAAGGCAACTCACATTGACCTGAGTAAGCGTAAACCGTGGCTCGTTCAGAACTACAGTTAATTTTTTTTTGTGCCTTCAAAGTCCCATGTGAACGTTCACTGATTCTCTACATTGCTTTGACATATAAGTATTACATTAATTTTTGAGATGAAGGAAATGGAAATAAATTGTTAAATAACTGCGCAACTTTGGCCAGTGGGTTTGGACAGCGTTTGGCCAATGGATTTACAGCCAAGGCAAGAGTAAAAAAAATGGGGGTTGGTTTTTCGTTTTTCTTTCAGCCTTCTCAATGTATTACAACTCTTACATCTCCATCTTTGTTGGAAAGAAATAAAGGAAACAAGTGTGAACAAGTGTGACATATTTTTCCATGGACAGCTTTTCATGTCAATAACTAGAATGAACTTTTGAGTGTGTTTCTGTTGTTTCCAAGATGCTGAAGGAGGTGGTAGCCAAGACTCTACAAAGACATGGAATTGCAGAGGATCACAAGTGCTTTGCGTCATGCAGCCAGCGTCTGTTTGAGATATCAAAGTTTTACTTAAAGGTAACTAGAAGACATTTTGTTACAGTTCTTTGTGCTTAGTTAAATGAATCTGTTCCTGCATACACCTTGAGATAGACATATTCAGGCTTGATTGTGCTAATATTTCCTAATAGTGTGTTAGTTGTTTGTGTCAAATGTGGAGCAACTTTTGGGTCTTTGGTCAGTATATTTTGGTGGTTGTCTTTTTGTTTGTTTTCAAACCTTACAAAGCAGTAGTATTTTATGTGAGTTAGATAACATGCTAAAGCAATGATCTGTCAGGTAGGGTTGTGCTTATACTGTACAGCTTTCCTTACTGCTGTAGCTGTCTTCCAGCCATAGCTGTCTGATTATATTCTACCAAAGAAATGCTCAAGAAGTCAGGTTCTCCTCATTCATCTTCCTTCAGCAAGACTAGCATACGAGATCATGAGTGGGCCATTGTAAGCTGTGACTGCTTTCAGAGTAGATAAGTGCCTTCTCACAGGATCTAGGGTGATAGTCACGGTAAGCAGAATTGCTCTCAGCTATGTGGAAGCTTAGCAAATCCTGGGGACACCAGGTGAAAAGCCAGAGGGAAAAAAAACAATGCTATGGGACAGAGAAGTAACCAGTAAAGCAACTTTCTTAAAGCATTTGTAATTGTTTTACAACCATAGCGTCTCACTTTCTTGTTTGCTTTGCAAGTCCCTTGGGAATGAATGTCAGATGAATGCCAAGTACCATATGTCCATATAGCTGTGTGGATCTGTATGCAGGCTGGCTGCCTTACGTTCACCTGTGCATGTTATTCTTCTGAAGTGTAGATGTGGTCACTTAGTGTCTTCTGATGTCCTGCGTTTTGTTTTACATTTTGTACTGGGATTATCGTAGTGATGTCTCAGGATAATTTTGTCTCCAAATTTATGATCAGTTCTGTCATAAGTACTCTACAGCCCTGGTCTGATACAGTGAGCCATATAAGCCTGGCTTTATGGGTGTGCCCTTATGCATATTTCCCAAACTGTGATTGCAGCTGTTGGAAAAAAACATCCTTTGCTCTTATAAAACTGTAGAATATGACCACATTTCTTTTGTCAGAATGAAGACTGTATGTTGGGCAGGATAAAAAGACCACTGATTACAAATAAAGAAATATTTCAGTAAATTTCATGCTAAGTAATCTTTATCCTTCACCATGACAGCTGAGCTTCTCCCTTGTTCTAAGGCTACTGGGTCAATAGGCAGCTTAGGCAGTTCACTGAAATTCCAGTTCCCTCACAGCTTCACAGAAATTCCTGTAAATGCATTGTAAATGTGTGCAGCTGTCCAGCACATACTGACTTGGCAGCACAGAAATGCATCAACCTCATTTTTAGGAGGGAATGAGAAATAATTGTTTCCACAATACACACAGGACTTGGTAAGTCAATGCTTGAGCCTGTGTTACTTAGTCTGAGCACAAAATCGAGTAAAATTACCGTGTTGGGGGTTAACAGGCTTGCTCACAAGCTGAGCTGCTGTTCCTGTTCATCTGCATGCATTTGGCCTTTTTGTGAACTAACTCAGCTTAGCGTGAGCTTCAGTGAAGGTGATTTAAGCAAAACGAAATTGCTCTGCAATTGAAGAGGGCTAAAAGCTGACACAGACAATTACAACATCTTGCTGATAAGCAGATGCTTCTTAAATAATTAGAACACAATTACGCAGTCATTCTGTAGGCATTCCCAAAATTTGCCTGAATTGTGCCCTGAAGGAAGATCTCATCTAATCTGAATCAGATGGAGCTGTGTGTAGGGATGAGTAAGAGAATTCAGATGGGTTCATGGTTCCATTGCAAGTGAAGAACAAAAGAAGGCTGCAGGGATCCTGTTCGTTAGAAACAGGAGAGAGTTTGGGTGGGATTTTGTCCTTCTGAGCTGCCTTGCAGCCCCATGCCTGTAGGACGTCTCCGTGCTGCACGCTTCAGAACTGTGATATTGTAGGTACCATGTTCCTTTGGAGACGAGCAGTAAATAAACATTCTGAGTTGTATTTTCTCTTCAAACAATGTTATGTGCTTGCACTAGGAGAGTGGATTAGGCTGGGAAAATTGGACTGCAAAGCAGACAAAGAATTATAGATTTTTCCTGATTTGCACTGATTTATTTTTTCCTCTCCATATCCTCTTTTATATTCTTTGCCAGAAGTGTCTTGCAATCTAAGCACAGTTGATTTCCATTTTTGTATAGAAAAAAGATTTCAGTCAAGACTGTAAGAAGTCTGTGTGTTGATTTAAAAAAACAAACACACCACCAAAAAACCAAATCCAAACGAACACCAAAAGGATAAGTTCCTCAGGGTAACGAGGCCTAGGGCTGTTATCACCCACCTGTAATGAGGCTATGAGCATGCTAATCGAGTTGGCTTTCTGCTTTAATATTTAGGATCTTAAAACTTCTAGAGGACTCCTTGATGAAATGAAGAAAACAGCAAATAACAATGCTAAACAGGTAAGACCATCTGTTTGCTTTGTGTGCTCATTTCTACTAACCAGCCTGGGCTGAGCTCTGGGATGGGTTGGTCCACAGCTTTAGGGGATGAGAAGAAACATTCATTCCCTTGGCTGTGGGTCTTATTCTGCATTCTGATCTCACCAAAACTCCCAGTCACTAATCCCAGGGCAAAATTTCCAGTTGCCTATGTTCATGATTTTGGTAGTTATAACTAGAATGCTGTCTATCTGATATGTCACAGCGAGAAATGTAAATGAAGGAAAATAAACTTTTCCACGTGACCAAGAAAAATGCATACGAAATTTTTCTTCATTTGAGAGAAGTCTGGCTCATTGGGGAATTCTTTCTGTATGTTCAAGGAAATAACATTTCTTTTCAAATTTCAGGAAGCAATAGAGTGATCTATCAAAAGAAATTTCTTTTTAAAAGCAATGAAAAATAATTTTAAGCTTAGGAATAACTAAATGAAAGTGACATCAGGTGAGCTTTTTTGTGTCTAGGGGGTACTTTTGGGAGCAGTAGCACAGTAGCACAGAACAAAGTAACTCCTTGTTTAAAATTCTGGAAAACATGCTGAACTGAGTCCATAATTAAAAAAAAAAAAAANGAAGTGTTGCATTTTGACGGTATTATTTTTAAAATCATCAATTAAACGTAAGGATTTGAACTGAACTAGTTCAGTAAACCTCCTTCAGACTCTTAAGTAAAACTGCTGGGTTCCCTCTGGATTTCGTTCTGCCAGGGCAGTGCTGGGTACTCTTGTGAAATGGTTCCTACAGATCACAAGGTTTCAAAAACCAAATGCTTTTAGTATATTAACACTCTGTTTCTCACTGCAGCCCTTGGGGGGCCCAGAGGCTAACTTTAGGTATGGACATTGAAACCCCTTTGCCAACAGCAGAAAAACTGGGCACCTTGTTAACTGACCACCCCACCCTGTGTTAGAGGATACCTAGAAGCCACCTCTTCAAAAGAACTTTCAGTGTGGGGTGAAGGAGCTCATTCATGGGATCTCAAAAAGCCTTTTTCTCAAGTCAGAGTTGCGTAGAATTAAATACAACTCTTGGATAACTGTGTTTTCCCAGTTCATTAACTGCTCCTTCTCCTTTGAGTGCATTACCTTTTAAATCCTGTTTAGTAACCACCAGGCAGGTGCAGAAAGAACTGATAATGTGCGTCACATGTTCTGAAGTTGCTTTCAGGAATAAGAGTTATGCGAGTCATTTTCTCATTTATTTTCTCAGGTGATTGAATGGGTTTTGGAAAAAACTGGCAAGTAGAGTAACTGCTGTTCACACGTTTGGAGGAACTGCAGGGGCAGAGCACTTCTGATGGCAGGAAAAACATCGTACTGGAAACACATACACATGTATGCAAACACCAGAACTTGGTCAGTGGAATTATATAGACTTAATTCTCAATGTTTCGAAACTTTTTCTACTGAAAACTTTAGTTTTTTAAAAAAATCAAATGAAAAAGGTTTTATTTTATATATGTATTTATATTTTCTTGTTAAGAGGGGTATGGCTTGGCTTGTTTTTTATAAAGCTTTGTATGTTTTTCAATGAGTGTATTTTCAATGTGAATTAAAACAAGAAATGCTACATTTAATTTTAATAACAGGATTACTTTGTTTTACCTTTTTGCACAAAGACTTCTATTTATTACTACTTGCTGTTGTATATACTGAATGAAACTGTTCACAGTGTGGACCTTTGACATTTTATATTGCAGGCAACAACCGTTCCTATTCTGCAATTGAAAATAAATAGAATTTGAGTCACAATTCTCTCTCAGTTTTGTAATATTTATTTGAAAAAAAAAAAACACACATCTTTTGGAATTTGATGAAAGGTCCCATGAAAGGAGAATTGTTATAAGGGGAGACTACAGCCTGAAGTTCTGGTTAAATTCAATGTGTAGTCAGTGCTGACAGTCCTTAGAAACAACGTGTAAGACAGGTTTCTTTTCATGGAACAGGAAGAGAAAATCAAGATGCAAGGAGTAATGATAATTGAGAGAGCTGTGAAACAGCAGGCAAACTATGAGAAATGTAATAAAAGTATTTCTACCTGAATTGCAAGCACAGGAAACTACTCAATTCGGCCTCAGTATGCTGAAGTGTTGGACATGTATCTGATTTGCACTAGAAGTTATCCAGGTCAGCATTGTGTTGAGGAATTCCTACCAAAACAAATATTTCATATCTTCCAGTGTAAGAATTTCCTTTTTCTCATATAAAATAACATGATCAAACTTGATGGAGATGCAGTGTTATTGTTTGCATATTCTCTTGGAAGAAACGTGGATTAAGCAGTACCAATATATGTGAAATTTGAAATGTAATTGAACTCAGCCATATGCAGATTAGAACTATTACTGCAGTATCTGTCTGTTCTCTTAAGAATCTTTATGATTTTGTGACTTCATTCTTTGCTAAATTCTACTTTCTGTAAAGCCAAGCCTTAAGGAGCTGTGTTTCTGTTGTTAGTTGTTTGGGCTCTTTTTTTTGGGCGGGGGGGGGGGGGGATGGGTGTTTAAAGCATCTTACATGTAACTCTTCCTTTGTTCCAATGCGTATTGTTCTCCTGAACTCTACAGGAACTGTGATGTATGTGGGTGTGTGCTTGTTTTAACCACGGTCAGAGCAGCAGTAGGAAAGCTATGCCGCTGTTCCACTGTGACCATGAGCTCTAGCAAGTGCAGTCAGAGCATCACAAATCCGTAGAATATCCTGAGCTAGAAGGGACCCAGCTCATGAGGATCATCCAGCCCTGGCCCCACACAGGGAGTTAAACCACACATCTGCAAAAGGAACACTGTTAAGGTAGATATCTAAATAATTATATAATAAATGCATGCACAGAAGTGCTCTAATGTATTAATGCTTATGGCTCACATTTCTTTCTTTGCATTTAAGACAAAAACCGTTTCTACATGTAACAGCATTCTTACAGCCACTGTAGAGTACATGAACACTTACATTTCTAATGTGTTAAAAATACTTTGCACATACAACAGGAAGCTCAGGAAGATGACATCACTCTTCCTTATCATCCAATATTGAATAGTCTTTACTTCCAGAGACAAGCCCTAAGTTCCAGTCTCATACGTTCCACCTTGCTGACAGAGCTATTGCACAGATATCAGCATAAGCCACTGAAATTTGCTTTTCCTATTTGTTAACTTCTGATACTTGTAATCTGCTATAAAAGCAAACAACCAAACTTGTAGATACTAAGTTAGCTGTTTAAGTTGACAAGCAAAGTACAGAAACTACGTATCAAAAAATATTTGTTTCTTGCTCCCATGAACAAGGAAATTCCCTCTCATGAAAGTAGTTGCTAATTTTTAACTGGCTTTCTTGGTGAAAACCCATGTGTGTATCCACAGAAGGGCTTCTGTAGAAAGATGCTTTGTATAGAAGAAATTATTTTTTTTCCTCTCATTCCACCCTTACCTCTCTATAGTGTATGTAGTGAGCCCTAGATTTATATACCATCTCGCTTCATGAGCCAGCAGAACCCAGCAGTTAATTGTTCAAATTAATTCTGTAGATTCAAGGCTGGCCTGAAATAATCAACAGGAAAGCAGTTAGGGAAACATAAGCAGTCTGATGTATGATTTGTTTGCATGATTGCAGTACTGAGCTAATGTAGTGCTGCCCATGTCTCATTTGCACTTCATTATTATGATGTTGGTTTATTTTTTTTATAACTAGTTTATAATCATGGCTTAATAACTCACTGTGCCCCATTTGGGCTGTGATAACTGTCCTTGTGCATGCTCTTAACCTACAGAAAAGAATGCAAGCTCATTTGTCCTGGTCTACAACAAGAACACTAAAACAAATATTACATGTCATAGTTTTTAATCCCAGCAATCAGGAGTTCCCGTGGCTCAGCTGACGTGCGGTAACTTCTGTGATACAGAATGTAATGTAATGCCTCCGAACTTCACATTTTTTGTCTGTGGAAGAGGAACCCTGCATCTAGTCTGCCATATGCATACTTCACTGTGGGAGCTTTGGGTGTTTGCTGTAGGGTTTTGCAAGTCAGGATGGAAGTCATTCATCACCATACATCAGGGTCTGCCCGTAACTGCGCTGTGTGCTTACACACAGGTGGGGTAAGACAACGCTGCTGCAGGTGATTACCTGCAGCATTACACCACTTGCATTATGAATACCACTCGGAGCGCTCAGAAATGTTTTTCCAAATTCATGAACCCTCCATTTCTTCCTTGGGAGTTGTTTTCAACAATTTCAAATACAATTTCTAATTACTTTTTGTTTCTTTCTGGTAAAATAGTCCCAGTAAACAGCTAGGTAGAAACTTGTCTGAGGAAAAAATAAGATAAACTTACTTATAAATCGATAGTATAACAATCAGGAGCACTTTGAGGGAAACCACGGAAGTGCCAGATAACTTTTAAATGTGGCTAAGGGGGCAGAGAATGCTCTTTGCAGATGGAAATCTGAGCAACTCCTGCTTGCAATCAGCTGCACTTTGGGCTGCAGTGAGCTCTAGGGCCTGTGGGAAGAAGGAGACTTACCTCTCACCAAAAGAGCAAACCCTCATTTTGGTATTTGGCAAAGACGTTCTATTGATGCTCATGGTAGCAATTTACTTGGTAGCGCATTAAGAGTTGTTTCTGATTTATAAAGTAACTTAAGAGAATTGCTAGTTGTAGTTAAAGAGCAGGACTCTGAGGAACACCAGTATGCCTCCCTGAACAGAAGCAGATCAGCTTTATTTTATTTTATTTTGTAACAAACACCTTATATCACATTTTTCCAGTAACATATATGTTCCAATACGTATCCAAGTCTTTCTAATAGTGAAGCTTCTGTACAGACTTTCTGGTCATAATGTTACAATTACAGTCAGTATTTTGTGAAAAAAGGTGATACTCTGCAACTACCCCTTTTCAGGATTTCGACGAGGCAGGTCCCCAGGTGACACTGACAGACAGACAGTCCCACAGTTCGCTACTGGGGCCACTAGGGTAAGAATTAATATAAAAGGGAAGGAAAATGTTTCTTTCTTTTCATACCTATTAGAATTAAGCAAGGCATGTGTTGGCCTCACTCCTTGAATGCAGAGCACTGAGCAGATGTTTTTCATGGCTGCTGTAAGTGCTCAGTTAAGTGTGAGCAACAGAGAAAGCACTGTAGCTTCAGCAGGTGGGGCTGAGCAGCCTTGCCCAGAGCATCCCTTTGGCCTCTCAGTAAATGTCAGCAGCAAAAAAAAAAAAAAAAAACTGTGTAAGTCTGCTTTCAGACTGTCATCAAAAGTGCCACTGCCATAGGAACAATGAGCTTACTTAATAGAAAGCACCGATGTGCTGCTGACGCTGCATTAATACTTTCTCAAAATGATTTTTGAAGTCATTCTGTCAATACAGTGAATAGTTCTTGCACGTTACTGAATCCTTACAGAATGACTGAGGTCTGAACATCTCTTCCCCAGCCCCGAACCAAAGGGCAGCCTGCTAACCAGCTTGTTTGGGTACAAAGTAAGCTCACCTCACAAAACAGTCCAATAAATGACTTTATTAAATATATTCTTTTCCTCTAAAATATAAATATTCACTATACTCTTATAAATGTGGAGTAAGTCCATATTTCATTTATCTATCCCATCCAAATATGAATCAGTCCAAAATCTGAAAATGAAGAAATAGCATCTGTAATTATCATTATTTTTTTCTATAAATATATATAATATGAACTTTCTTTGCAAACTGTTTAGTTATTCACTTATACTTCATATAGTACTGAGCACCTTGGATTACATATTGTGTCATTTAATTGTTGGTACTAATATAGGAATTTGTAATATTTACAATGCACGTACATGTTAAGTTTAACATTCCAGTGATTTGTAAATGTTAGAGGAATAAGGAAATAGTGCAGTATAGTTTACAGATGTACTCAACCTATCCCACAGAATGCAAGTTCTCACTTTAACCTCTGGAACTTTTATAGGAGCCCGGGTCCAAATTTTCATTTAATATTTCTCGTGCAGTGTCCTGAATCACTCTTTAAAAGTATCACACAACGATTTGCTGGACACCGTGATCCAAGTTCATATGCAAAGCCCGAGTCCCCAGCGTACCAAGTGCTCGCAGCTTCTCAGGAGACGCTATCCCAGAAGCTTCCAAGCCAAAGGAGACCCAAATAACTGCTGCAGAGAGACGGGAATGGCAGTGGTAGCAAAGTGAGAAATGTGCAGTTGGAAATTATTGGCAAGTTACGCAACAGAACTCCTAGCTTGTGACTTTATACAAGGCATTAATTTTTAAGTGCACGTACCATGACAGTAAAAACAAAGTTCACAGATAGGTAAATCACCGTCCAGACTTTTCACTGGAGAGAGGCACTGGGAGAAGGGCTGCTGTTCCACATGTCAATGTAGCTGTTGTTCTGAAGCAAGTGATTTCAGTATTGGCAAATTCAGCCTATCATCTTAATTTTTAAATTAGTTTTGATCATTAAGATACCTATGGAAACCACCACATGCTAATTCCTACACTGTGAACAAGCAGTATGACTTCTAACTCTTAAGACCTAGCTTAAAAGCAACATGGAATCAAACTGTGTTTTCAATTTTCTTCTTTGCCAGCCAAGTGATGTTATGTTGAGACTTACTGGCTTTCTGAAGAATAAGACAGATGTAGTATGACGAGAAAATTCCGACCAACTTCTGATTTATTACTTCCTGTACAATTCCTGTTCTTGAAAGTGAGAATTTAGGGCAAAACTCTAAAAGCAACCAACACCCAACCCAACACAAAGCAGTTCCATTTACGATTTAAGAACAATGTGAATGCAATCCCTGTTCAGTTTCTACTCCCATCCAACCACACAACGCCAGTTCAGTAGTTCCCGGTGCAAGTTGTACTCATCATCTCACAAAGAAGAGCAGCTTTCCTGCCCCAATGTAACTGTGAACAAGGGTGAAACTTAGTCATCAAAGTTTTGACTTAGAACAGTAAAATGTGATGCAAAACAGGAAATTGGTATGAATACAGAGGTAACCTTCTTAAATTTTACCAGCAAGGAATAAATCTAGACTTGCACCCCAATTCACATAATATTAACTTGGGCTAAAGACAAGTTCTTTTTTCACTGGTTCCTTAAGGTAGCTGATTTAGCAGCAGGAAACAAGGCTAAGCTCCAGGTCACTCTCATAGAACAGTTCTGTATTGGGGCTTTTCTGGCTGTGCAGCTCGTGTTCCTGCCCTCTCTGCATTTCCTCAGTGGTGCAGAGCTGCTTGAGTAACTTCTCTGATCTAATCAAGAACACTTAAAAAAAATAATAATAATAATTAAAAAAAAGGCAGTCTTCCTCCTTGCACAACTTAGCGAAATCAACGATCCAACCAGACTCAGTAGCTCGAGGGGTGACAGAGCTGGGGAAGGAGAGCAGGAAGCTCTTAGTATGACCTAGCCTGACTTTCTGTTGGAAAACTCGGAAGTGGAAGTGTGCTGACAGGAGCTCAAGGTGACGTGCCACAATGGATTTGGCTATCTCTCACCTAAGCTGGGAACGTGGGTAGCTGAAGCTCCAGCTCATTTGAACCATTCTGGAAAGCCCCTATGAAGGCACATCCCGTGTGTTCATTAACAGAGGATGCTCCCACCTGTGCCCCGTTGCCATCCCTACAGGTAGTGCTGCACCAGATCCATAGCTAGGAATGCACAGGAGATGTCTCTGCCATTGGATTTGGAAGTGCCCCTCAGCAGGGACCATGCAGCTGCTCACTGACCCCCTCTGCATTGATTTAGAGCACCCCGCTCACAGACGTGTGTCTGCATGCTCTGCTGGACATTCAAGCAACGGGCTGACGGCTCCCCACAGGAAGATCTGCCAAGTGGTGCGCAGGTTAGAAGAATAAAAATACTTCTAGGTGTTGGGACAGTCTTGTTTACAGAACTTCTACTGAAACAACCTCGAGCTCACATCACAGCCAGTGCCCACGCTTTTCTGCTTAGCCCTTTACTGATTCTAAACAAACAAGTACATCGAAATAGGCACGATTTATGGTTCTGACACATTTACACATATGGCACTACACTCTTTTACTGTCTGATAAGGGATTATTGAAACCCCACTATTTACATTGTCTTCCTTGTCACGCCACCTCTTCAGCTGATCAAAATCAAAATTTGGCCTTGAAAGGTTGCCAGAAATGACCAGGGGCTGGTACTGAACCCCAGCCTGGTGTAGGCTGCTCGCTGTTACAGGTTGCCAACGTTGACTGTACTTCAGGTTAGCATGGTCACTCCATTCTTCTTTGAAGACGCAGATGTGTATTTCCCACTTATGCCACCAAACCAAGTCTTGTAATCTTAGCCGACAGGAAGGAATGAATGATGAACACAATTGGTTTTGGACAGGAATGAAGGTCCAGTTGCTGAAATGACAGGAAGAAATCAAATTGAGAAATTAGATTAGATTCCCACTCCAATAACCAGTAATTTATGGAATGTTTACACGATTAGCTGCTGCCTGGGATTTTCAACAGGCTTCTATTAATAACAACCCTTTATTACAACATACTGTTTTTTCTTTGCATGCAGCTGCAAATATTTAGGTCACTAAGTAAATAAGAAGCATCTTGAGAGCAGATGAGATCCTTGTGCCCCAGGCTTACATGCACCTGGGTGAGCGGCATACAGCTGCTCAGATGCTGTAAGCCCTTTTCCAACATTTTCAACTCCTCCACATTTTCAGACTGTTTCTGACTAGGGATGGTGATGTGCCCACTGTGTGCAATACCTTGTCCTCATTCTTTTCCCTATGTATCTGCCCTCAGCCACTGCTGAAGCCAAAACACTCTACCCTGAGCTGATTCTGCATGGTTGCTCCTCTCTTCATGCAGCTGGCAGTGAGACTGAGCTGAGGGTAGTTTAGATCATCTCACCACGCGCTTGCTAAGCATGACAGCATGGCAGGTTTGTCAGTGGGGAGAGCAGGCTGAACACTGGGGTCACATCAAAACAAGCCAGATTTGTCTTTCCACCAGCCGCGTATCAACATCACTGAGAGCTTGTAACAAATTCCTTTCTAAGTTGGCTAAGCAGCCTGACAATAAGCGGTTTGCAGAGTGTGTGTTATCAAAGGTGATATAAAGAATTAAGCAGCCAATATGCTCAGGAACTGCTAAAAGATTTGGCAGGGAAAACCATGTTTGCACACATAATTTATGGTATCTAAACTGTTTGTAGGAATAAACACCTTTTTTTTAGGCACTGTGACGGCTAACTTTGCTGTCACTGACAGCCCGCACTGGATCTGTAGTCCTCAACGTTATTCCACAACTAGATGTTCAAAAGTGTCTAAAACATAGTTTGTCGTGTTAAAAAAGTAGATATGTGCATATTGAAATTATTAGTAACATCTCATTCTTAAGTTCTTCTACCCACAAGCATTTAAAAAGTGAAATGGATATATACAAACATTCTAACATCTGGCTATATAGAGATACAACTTTTTCATAAATATAGGTAATCTTTCATTTCTCCTTGTGTGATTTTACCTTCTTCTATTTTTAGATTATCTCTTTCTAAAGCCAGACCACTATGCTGCACTGGAAAGGACGGCGTCTACATATTGGTATTGGAACCATATTGGCTGCTCTTATCAGTGCTTTTCCACCCCCACAGCCTTAGGGACCACCAAAGAGATGGTAACATGCATCCCTCCGCTAAACGCGGTACTTACAATTTCTCCATCTTTTCCTCCGAAGTCTAAATAAAGCATCCTTATCCCATCATCCGAGGACATTTTCAGTTTTTCGTAGGGGTATTGTGCAATTGTCTTAGAGAAGGCACCATCTTGTGGGTCAGTTGTAAGAGAGAATCCATGTTCGTAATGGATGGTCAAACGGCACTCCTGGCTTTTGTATGTGCAAGCTGAACAAGGAAACAATTCAGATCATCACACTCTTAGAAGTAACAAATTCCATTTGGCTGCAGAAGCTTGCACTTTACATTTCATAGAATCAGAGGATCATTAAGGTTGGAAAAGGCCACTAAGATCATCTAGTCCAACCATCAGCCCATCCCAACCATGCTCACTAAGCCACGTCCCTCAGTGCCACATCCACGTTTCTTCAACAGCTCCAGGGATGGTGACTCCACCACCTCCCTGGGCAGCCTGTTCCAAATCCTTACCGCTCTTTCTGAGAAGAAATTTTTCCTAATATCCAACCTGAACCTCCCTTGGCACAACTTAAGGCCATTATTGTTGACATTTGATGTCAACAATACCTTGTGGAAACCAAGCTTTTGTAGAACTGGGTTAATCATGCTCTAATGATAAACCTGCAGACTTGGAGAATCAACGGAAGTTGCTGTGCTGTGCAAGGTCACAGCAAGTTTTATTAGCTACAGTTTATACACAGGGATTAAAATTCTGCTTAGTAGTAACAGCACCGATGTCAATTCTTCCATTTATTCGCTGCATTCTTCATATTGCAGTGTACATCTTTGTACTGACCCAGAGCAGCCTCGTGAAGTGTAAGATGGCTCATGCTGGCAGTGCCTCCTTCCAAACCTCGACAAAGTCACAGCTACTCCTCGTTAGGTGTGACAGAGCCAAAATCAGTGAATGTGCTGCACAATGCATGACAAAATTAGAAGCTGGAAAGAGTGTCCCTGTAGAATTCTGACAAAGATGATGACACTCTGTAGTCCTCATTACTGACAAAGTAATTGGAAAAAGGGCCCAGATACCTGTATAGAACAGCAACTGCAGCAGAAAGTCTGCATCTTTCCCTCAGCTCTGAAATCTATCATGATCCAACTTAAAAAAAAGTGTAAGTGCTCACATCCCTAATTCTCTTTCCCCCTCTCTTCCTGTGAACTCCTTTGATATCTAAAACTTTTTACAAGTTTCTCAGGAAAGCAATGTCTTCCTTGCACACACCCTGCAGCACCTTTCCTCCAGCAGAGCTGAGCAGGCCAGGGCTGTCCGACCTGAGCCAAGGCAGCAGAAATGATCTCCTCCAAGGGGCGTTTGTCAGCCTGACCACCCCAGCTGCTTTCTGCACAGAACTCAGCTCCAGCTGCTCCAGCTCCAGCTGCCACTGACTTCCAAACCGAGGAGGAGGCAGGAAACAGGATTCAGATGAAGAATTTATGTGTTCCAGCTCCAGTTCCTACTCAAAGTCCCTGATAACCTTTTAGGGAGATGCATGTCAAGACCAACCCACCTGGCTGTCCCAGGCGCACAGCAACAGAACTGTGGACCCTCATCCACTGTCTGTGGCCTCGTTAGCATGAGACCAGACTCTGGGTGGTGGCATCGCTCACCAGAAGAAATGGAAAGCATCCACAGCTACAAGTTCATCCACAGATCTAAATATGACTCTGCCAAAAATAAGAACTTGGCAGAGGGATAAAAGCACCTTGGTAAAAGAAGGGGCTGATGCCTTCTTGCACCCGTGTCACTGGACTCAAGGAGATGGATGTGCTCTCCAGGCGGTTCCAACTCTTGCTTGGTTCTTTGTTATGGAGCAGATCAGCAGTTTAGCTCTTGGCTTCATGTATTCAGCCACAGCGAAAAGATAACATTCAACCTTAACGGCCCTAGCGAAAAGATAATGTTCAAGGTTCTCTTGAGCATCCTTGGGGTGCTCAAGAGAAAGGTGTAGCCTCAAAAGCCCAGAGCCGTTCTGGTCCCTGGAGACACTCAAGGTCAGGCAGGACCAGACTCTGAGCAACCTGATCTAGCTGTAGGTGTCCCCGTACATTGCAGGGGAGTTTGACTAGATGACCTTTAAAGGTCCCTTCCAACTCAAATGATTGTATGATTCATTCCAGGTGAGCAGCCATCTGGCCAAATGGGGCAGTACTATGGATTATCTGCAGCTGATTACTCTTATTTCAGTCAATTTAGCAAGTAGAGAAGTACAGAGACATGACACATGCTTAGGGAGGGAAATGACTGGTCATCACAATGTGGCTACTGGGCTGGTTTGTATTTTTTTTTTTTAATCTTTTCCAGTGTGCAGAACTGGGTGAATAAATAACCAGTTCATGCCTGTCAATGTGTCTGTCCTCCTCTGCCCCTTCCCTTTGCAGGAGAAGCTCCTGCTGGGCTCTCAGGAGCCTCCTGACTCAAAAAAGTCCTCTTTCTGTGGGGTTCTGGACAAACCTCTGACAGTTGCCTCTCCATGACACAGCCCAACATGGCTGACTACAGACTTATGTCTGAAACAACGTGAGGAAAATAGGACAAAACTCAGAATACCAATGGCTGTGTTGTTGTTTTGCGGTACTGACCACAGGCACCATCGCAGTGAGGGCTGGCTGGGAAACAGCAAGATGTGTGAAGGAGCAGAGCTGTACGTGTACTCACATGTTGTGATTTCCGTGATGAGCTCCGCAGAATTGTGACAGCCCTGCACTATGCTCCTTGTCCACAGTGAGAGGTCTCTGCTCGTCTCCGTCCTGAACAGATGCGTTTCGATCCCTTGCCTTGTACCAGTGCGGGTCGCAAAGGACAAATCCACCCCAGACTGCGGCGAGCCTTTTCCTGGGCCAGAATGCACCAACCTGGAATTGGATTGGAATATGCATTAGTGATGATAACGCAGTGTTACAAGCACTGTGCCACTCCACAGCAGCCATGGGACCATCACTGCAGAGCACTGTGCCAAAATCCTTCCCTGAGTAAAACTGCTTTGTGCGTCCCTACATGCGTGTGGTTGGGAGCGTGAGAACTCACAGCTCCTCTGCATTTAAACCACAGCCAGCGACGCTCACAGAGTGAAGGTCCGAGGCAGCCAGACAGGCAGATCATGGCGGGGTGCCCCAGAGGGCCCAGACCTCCTCACAAGTTGTCCATGAGAAACGACCTACTGGTGGCGAGGGGCAGGTTTGGTTGACAGATGGAAATGCTCCCTCAGCCCCAGCGGCTGAATCCAGCTCTCACTGTCGAGCTGCATTTGCCGTAACGCTTCAACATCTGCAGACAAACTCTACAGTAAGTGCTGTTGGATGAAGCAACTGTTCCCAAGAAGTTCCGTAAAATATGCAGATGCCAAGTGCTGTCTTGTGTTTGCTGTTCCCATAAGGTACCTGTAAAACGCGAAGTGCTGCAGCTATTTGCAATCCTGAAAGTCTCTCGCATTTTATCACAATCGAAATTCCTTTGCCTGGCACGAGCGGCCATCCTGCTGTGACTCGGAAAGGTTTGTTCACCTCGGCCAGTGCCAATTTCAGGAAATATTGTTGGGAGAGAAAATCAACACCTCCTAATATTTCTTTCCTATTAGAGAGTATCCTCGTGTTTTCCTGCAGAAGCGTGGGACCATGAACACGGAACCCACCAGGACTGTGGCCCTGATTCAGCTGAGAAGAACGAGACGGGGGAACTGGTCACGCTGCGAGTGAGCTCCGGGCACGGACCCTCAGGGGGAGCCACAGCCAGGGAAATTCTTCTGAAAGTCTCATTTCTATCTTGTGTTTGATTTTCTGTAGGCAAACAATGTATGTGTGTGAGACTATAAAATACACACGTAACACGGCAGTAGGACACACGCTGAAGCAGGGGACATTGGGTTTTAGAAATCACCTACTGAATACTAGCTCGCTCTCAGGTCACTGTTTTGCACCTGGAAGGTTAGCTGACATCACGCAGTGGATGTTTTAATAGGAAGAAAGAGGCAAAAAGGAAAGAAAAAGAACAATTTCATCTTTTCAGTTACTGAAACACTAACCAAAAGGCATCCGATTTTTCCCGAATTCCCTGGCAGTCCATGCTGACACCTGGGATGCGCCGTGCCGAGCAGGATGCCCCTCGTTTGGGATGCAGCTCACGCTCAGGTACCACTTTCTGTGATTTCTGAACATCCTCCTCGATCTCCCATTGCCACAGGGGCTGGGAGGCAAGGTGCAGTTTGTTGTTACAGATAAAGCTCCTTTATACAGACTTCAAGACCTGTCCTAAAAATTATTCTCTAATGCTTGAGATACCGACTAGGTGACAGATGGTTCAAAGGTTTTACTTCCTTTCAAAAAACCCAAAACTCCCAGGTCTTCATGCATTATCCATTGCACTGACACTTTAAGTTTTTCAGCATAGGAATAGAACGAGACGTGTTTTACAAATCAAAGTACGTTGGCCACATCCAACATGAGCCTTTTTCTCTCACTCACATCATCCCTCATTATTAAAAATTCAGCCTCACTACTTAAAAATCCTTTTCTATCATACAACTCCAGGTTACACTGTGGAAGATGGCGCAGCTAAACCCAAAGCAGACAGATCAGCAGGGGAACGTGTGCTGGCACGTATGCCTCAGCCACAGCGCTGACCAACGCGGCTCCATGCGTGTGGAGTGTCCCCGAGCGCTCCCCCGGGGCCGCGAGAGGGCAGGAGGAGGTTGGTCACGGTGTGGGCTGCTCGAGCAGCGTGCAGCAAAACGCAGCTCTCTGCATGCCCCAGGGAGCCAGGGCAATGCTGCTAATGGTCTCTTAATTTCTCCCTTGTCTCTCTGGGCTCTGAGGGCCCTTCTGGCATCACTCTTTGCAGGTGTGCAATAGTGAGATGCGTGCAGCGCAGCACTGGAGGCTGGGTGAGACTCTCTGGGAGCTGCTTCTCGCTGCCTGGCTGTGAGGATTTCAAACATTGCTGCAAGACAGCAAAATCTAGCGGCCTCTTCAAAGAGGACACTGAAACCAGCGCTGGCATTCAAAGCAAGTGTTCAGCTGCTCATCGGAGATTTATCTCAGACAAGGACGTGCTACATGTGCATACAAGCCACTATAATCTGACCTTTCTTATGCTGAAACCACTCCTTAACCCTTCCCTCAGCATTTGAAACCCGCTCTGGGGCAGCTGTCCTCTTTGGAAACCTCTGCACATGCCCTCATCCATCCGGGCTCTGCCCTGGAGGGAGCCACAGCCACCTGGGGTGCTGGGCAGGGACACTGGCCCTTCCAGGGTGCTCGGGCCCTGTGCTCTCCCTCTGCCCCTTCACAGGCAGCAAATTGGTGCCCCAACTCCTTTCCTGACGTCCCTAAGCTGGCAGGGTCTTAAACTCTTCTTCCTGTTGTTGGCCTGTTGCATGTTCAGAAGGTCATATGACAAAAATTGCTGAGTGCTTGTAACAGTGGGTTGTTCATGGAAGAAGCTGGATTTACCCAGGTAGCTAGCACGGGCTGCTCACAGTCACCAAAGGTTTGCAATTCACCCTGCCATCACGTATCAGACTGCTTTAACAGTTTGTGGTCACAGAACTCTGCACAAAAGCCACTTGGAGATACCTGATCTTTAATCAGAGTGCTATTTTTTTTTTCATATCTACTATAACAGATAATGCAATTTGATTGCAAACTTTTAAGATGCGATGGCATAAGCCCTGCTCCCATGCTGTAGGGAGGCACTGTTATTCCTCCTTTGGGCATGAGGAAACAATAAAGCAGATTATGACTGAAAGGTCCTTGGAGTCATGGCTACAAGGCAGCTGCTGTGCCTCCCAGTGCAGAGACTTAAAGGCACAACTTAAATCTCCTATCTCAGTTTTATTTGAGCTATTACTTATATTCCACGCAAAGCTGGCAAAGACTGCCCAGAAATTATTTTTAGATCTTAATAGCATCCACAGGTCGAAGGCAAACTTATCAACAAACAGAAAGGGCACATTGAAATCCTGCTGTTAAAATATTGTAAGAAGATTGTAATCCTTCTACCACTTCCCAATTTTCCTTGCTCATTATGTCTTGGGCAGATTAAGCATGACTCTGTGCAGTATCTGGCACTGACATTTTCCAGTTTCAGCAGCTCTTCAAATATGCATTAGCTAAGCAAAAATGTTTTCCCAAGGACTCATAAAAATCTGAAAGATGGGAGCAGCCAAGATTACAACATGTGGTCTGCAAACTTTCCAGGTGAAAAGTTCTCAGTTGCACTGATCAATGCACAGAGGGGATGAAAAAACGTGTCACAAGGAGGGTAATCACTGACTGAGCAGTCAATACCAACAGCAAACCGTGTTTATTTTGGTGGTGTAACTACTCAGCGTGACAGAACATAACATCAGAATCCCACAGGATTATAATCAAAAGCATCCACAGCAGTAGATGTAATGATTTAGGGAATCTGTCAATTACTGCACACGTTGGGGATGTTAGTATTCATGTGTGTTTATCAGATTGAGGCTCAATTCTAAATGTCAGGTTTGGTTTATCTGTTGTCTTTTTACCTGTTTGTTAAATTACAACGATATTAATAAAAAAACCTTCCCGGAGCGAGGCCAGCAGTGCCGACACACTCCTGGCACTGTCACCCATCCCTTCCAATCCCCAGTGCTGAGGATCGTACACTTTTTCTAGAGAATCGAATCCAGTGCCTCACCTGCACACCGAGTTTTGCAGAACCTCCCCTGCCTCAAATGCAGCCAACTACCTCCTGTTGTAGCCCCCACACACCCAGAGAACCTTGGGCTCTTTGTGTCTCACCTGTGCATTCCTGAAAACTACTGGCATGTTTTCCACGGACTGCTCTAGATTAAACAACAAAGGTTTCCTAAGCATTCCCTATCTGTGAGGCCCCCAGCACAAGAAAGACATGGAGCTGCTGGAGTGGGTCCAGAGGAGAGCCACGAAGACGCTCCGAGGGCTGGAGCACCTCTCCTATGAAGACAGGCTGAGGGAGCTGGGCTGTGCAGTCTGGAGAAGAGAAGGCCTCATTCCAGTACTTAAAGGGAGCTTGTAAGAAAGATCATAGAATCACAGAATGGCTTAGGTTGGAGGGGACCTTAAAGATCATTTAGTTCCAACCCCAAGATGGAGAAAGACTTTTTACTAGGGCCTTTTTACATAGGACATGAGGTAATGGTTTTAAACTGAAAGAGGTGAGGTTCAGATTAGAATAATCTAGATAATGAAGAAATTCTTCACTTGGAGGTGAGGCACTGGCACAGGCTGCCCAGAGAAGTTGTGGATGCCCCATCTCTGGAGGTGCTCAGGGCCAGGTTGGAGGGAGCTTTGGGAAATCTAGTCTAGAGATGTCCCATGTCAGGGAGGTTGGCCTAGGTGATCTTTAAAGGTTCCTCCCAACCCAAATCATTCTATGATTCTATTATTTTGTTTTCTAGGTCTTATATTTGTGTTGGTTTCTTCTGGACATTCCATAGTTAAGTGGCACCTTTTTGGACCTGCAGTGTGCCACATGAACACAGTGCATCACCTGTGCTTTATTCACCCTCTGTGCTGAGGTTAGATGACTACACCTGTTCATCAAGTGACACCTCGGTTATAACCAAAGACAACTGTCTTCATTTTGCCCTCTCAACAACTTGAAATCTAATTAAGCAATTTTGCCACACTGCCCAGGCACTTTCTGGCAGAGTGATTGCTTTCTCAGTCACGCTCCACCCAAAACCACAGCAGCTGATTGTTCTCCAGCACAGAACTTTGTGCTCATCCTTTCTGAACAACATGCCACGTCTGTGCACATGCAGATGTGTGGGCAGGTAGGGGAAGGCTGAACTGGCTGGCGTCGCCAAGCCAGTCTGGGGTGATAAAGAGAACAAACTGGCTTAGCAAGACACAGGTGTTTCCTAGCAATGTGACAGAGCTGTAGGACAGGTGTACACGTGCACAGCTCGTTACAGGGAAATTCTGAAGGATTATCATGAGCCCTGGGCAGCCCCACAGGTGTGCAGGGGGCCATGGAGTTGCAGCCCTCATTTCCTGAATGCAAGGAACACTCTGCTCTTGGCAGGAGCATGATCCACCACAGTAAAATGACTTTGCTGAACTGCTTTTTACTGCAAGCTAAAATGTAGAGATTAGTGATTGCCTCACACCTGAGACTGGCTAAGGGACATGCTCAGGCTGTTACCAGCAGCCACCAGGGTCCAGCCAACAGGAGGGGCTGGATGTTAGGACACAGCAACTCGGTGTCCCTGAGTTGTGCTTACTGCAGGCAGGATCTCTGGCCACTTTAATGAATAGGAGTGGGCCACTTTGATGAAGAGACCTGAGGTCTGCTGGCAGATGACACCCTGAGGCAGTGGGGAGGAGCTGCATCACTTTCTGCTGGTGGTTTTCCATGAAAGGCAGCGAAGCTTGTTTGGGGCCAGGAGGAATGTGGTCAGATAACTGACAAGCTATAAAACAGATGGGGAACTCATAAAGAAGCAGGTTCAGCTGAGCAACCTCATCCTCTGTGCAGCCCAGTAACCAGTAACCATGCACCACTGAGGCTCCACTCCCTGGGAATTCCAGTGTTTCTTCCCCTCATGAGAGACTCATGATCCAAGCGATGATACTCCAGCAGCTTGAACGAAGAGCAGAGAGGCATGCAGAAATATTCCCATTTACAAACTTCAAGTCAGCTCCTTCCACCTCACACTACTGCTATCCAGAACTCCCTTCCTGCTGGGTCAGACACACTTTGGTAAGGCAGGATGCTGCAACAGGAGGAGCACTAAATCAGCACTGACATCAGCACACTCAGAGGCATAATTACCGTGTGGGAACACAACACCAGGTGCCATTCATCATCACATCAAAGTCTAGTGACACACCTGGACACAATCTCCTACTCCAACACCTTATCCAGTTTTCATTGTCAATTGGACTTGACAAGTTTCACTGGAATTGTCAGCCTTCACTCTACCGTGCACAGCAGGCTGCAAACTGCAAATAATGGGACTTTCACCTCATTTTAAGGTAACGCAGGGTAACTCAGAACCCAGCTTCCTGAAGGCTGGAAAGCTCCATTATGGGTAGGTAGACTGGGACAAAACAAGCATTAGCACAATTTACTGAGTGTATTTTTTTTTAATATAATGATTTAGTAGCAAACTCTCAGCTCATTTGGCGAGAGGATGGAGAGACTGAGAACAAAAATTAACTAATGAGAGGGCAGTAAGAGACCCACTGCTTCTGGCCGTGTGCTACCAGCCCTTCTGAAAGAGAACTCATTGAAAATAGCATAATAGAGGCCTGTAGCAAGGCCAAAACAATGAAGCAGCAGCTCTTTCTCAAGCCCTTTCACCACACTGACAGAGAAATGTGATTAAGATTCACATCAAGAAGCACAGTTTCCACTGTATAAAGACAACCATGGGAAAGCTCTCTCTGAATTAGTGTGGATGGATACCTTTGAAATAATGCAGATGGTTATTTCCAACCTAGATGCAAGAACGTGTCCTTCGGCTTCACCATTTTGAGCTAAAAAAAGACAAGATTTCACTTCCGAGAGCAAGAACACAAGTCACATTGAAATTAAGTGTCTCTATCACATGTGTGAGACCCCAGAAGCTCCAAAGCACAGGCACAGTACTTCCACATCAGCATGTTCAAACCAGGGCAACAGTTTCCCATTTTTCAGCCTGGAGAAGAAGCTGGAAACGAATGCTTCTGCTGAGTCCTTAGGTCTCCATGCTGAGATACAGATCTAAGGAGATCAAACTCTCGACTTTTTCAGTATTTCTGGATCTGGGCCAAGGTACTGCATTCGTAATCTTTCTGGTGTGACTCTAGCAATCAGCTTCAGTCAGAACTTGAAGTGGAAGGGAAGTGAGAAGGAACAGTTAAGCTAAGCACACTGGCCCATTTAAGAAGAATCTAGTTCTCAAACCACGTGATTTTAGATGTGCTCTATAGACATACACCAGGTACACCTGATCTCGGCTGACAGCCATTCCCAATGCTCTTTAAGTGGATGTAGTAAAAAAGCACAGGTACCTGGTGGCAAGGAGGGGGTAGGTATGCAGAGGGCTGAACCATGCTTCCTTCATCCGTGGCATGCTCTCGTATATTAAGAGGTCTTTCTCTGTCAAGACCACTAACACTGGCTTCCAGTGCTTCTCGTTGTCTCCTGGCACCTGAAAAGGAGGAAAATTTCAGTGAAACAAGAGGCAAAGCCACCATGGTGCAAAGCCTGACAACATGAACGTTTCTGTCCTGGGCAAGCCAAGGAATAAAAAGGTTTTTCTTCTTTGGCTTTTTGACATCTCCAACATGAACTTATAGCCAGATGCAGCAGAAACGGAATAAAGCACAATGAAATCTGCTGCTCTCACTAGCACCACCGTTTCCAAACCTCCTTGCAGCCTTCACTCACTACAGGCTGCTCCATAAATGCAGCAGTGGAAGACCATTAAGACAGAGCTGGCTGTTATTCAGCTGTGGTATGCATGACAGGACCTTAATGTATATTTATAATGAGCACCGTTCATGTGTAGCAGTCACATTAACGTGAGTGCTGGATACTGCTGCTGTTGTTTTGAGGTTTAAAACTACTAACAACCTGCAACATCACTACTATTAAAGAATGTCAGGTAGTACAAAATACTGGTTTGGGAGCAGACAGGTTTGCTTCTTTCTTCTGCAATTCACGTTTTCATTGCTTTCATTCCCAGTAATTTTACAAGTGTCACTTTATAAAGAGATCCAACCTAAACATGGGTTTGACCTGAAGCACTGACTCAGAGATGGATCTGCATCTACATTTCAAACCTACCCGTAAATGACACCTAATAATTGGGACATCAAAGCCCTCTACCAGCTGCAGAATCTAGATGTGGAATTCTACTCTGTAGTTTAGGCATGTGGTTGTCCACATGGCTACACAATTACTGTTACGGAGATTAAGTATGGATCCTGGTTTTTACTTAGTCTAATCTGGCAGCATTTAGGCATCTTAAAACAGACAGGAATACAAAAGGGTCTTGGCTTTCACAGACAAATTAATCATTTTTCCTTTGGTTCACATACAGGAAAAGACACCGCATTACACATTTCACAGGCATGATTTAAAACCCACACTCCTTGGCTGGGTGTTAAAGAGAATTAAACAAATTATGAGATTCACCAGAGAATCTGGTTGTCTACATGACTCCTCCATTAAAACCTTGTCCAGGAAAGAGAAGCAGCTGTCTACATGTGCTGTATGCTTCATGCCAACCTATTTGGCATGGACGTGTGTCACTGGGCATGTCACTTGGCGAGAAACATAAAAGGGATCAAAGATTGGCCAGGCTGGGAATGGCACACCAGGAATAGTGATTCAGATCCATACAATGATGTGCTTTAAATGATGGATTCAGATTGTGAAGCACATTTGAAAAACTCATATTTTACATGAAGACACTGTCCAATAAATTTCTGAACATTTAAGGGATTTTAAGCCCATTGTAGGAAGCCTTCACACAATAACACCAACACCCAAACCAGATCTTAAGCTTAAGCCAAAGATTCTTGGCTTATATCATTTTTAAAAGGTATTTTTCCTTCCAAATAAAACTTTTCCAATAACCATGTTCCCGTTTGCAGCATTACCTTCTCACACCTCTGTCTGTTAATTGACCTAAACTCATAAATGTTCATCCTTTTAATTTCTTGAGGAGCATTAATACTTATTTACAATTTTCTTATGGTGAGTTTCTTGAAATGCAACCTTTCATTTTCAAATGGGCCTGAACAGAGCAGCTGCATAATTAATGCATCCATTAATACTCTCCAGCAAGAATGTAAGATCCGAAGTTCTCACAACTCAAGCACCACAGAAATATTCACAGAAGCATAAAGCACCCTTAGCTACTTAACAGTGCAGTTATTAACTACAGTGAATACTTCAGTTCTGAGCATGGAAATATAGTAATAAATGTTACAGTTAATATTAACATTTAATTTTTAAGTATCTGCCTGTGTTCTTTAAATAGAAAGATTTTATTACATACTTCTTAAGAATTCAAGAAATGAAAACAGAGAATGATTATGAAGTCTAGCATAGGATGAAAAACGTGAACTTCAGATGCATAATCTGTGGGAGTAAGCAGACAGAGTACTGGGGCTATTGCTTCTTTTTTTTTTTTTTTTTTTTAATTCTATGATCACAGACAATCCAAAGACTATGGGAAGCTGCTCACAGCTTTCCCACAGAACTATCCCACCTGGGCAGTATTTTCAAACACAAGCTTTGTGTTTGGTCAGCCAGTTGTGCCTCCAGAAAAGTTGGGAAATAGTGCTGCCAGTAAACCAACCACAAGAAAGGGAATAAAACTCTTTGCCAGCTGTTCACACAACTATTTGCTGGACAGCTGTGAGTATGGAGAGCCAGAATTTCTAGCTGAGAAATGAGTGGATAGTGTGGTCACAATCTGCACAGCGAAGCCCACAGCTTGGCCTCTATCCTTCCCAGCGGCATGGTGACTGTGGAGAAGTTGCTCTGTCTTAAGGTATTAAAGGCTTTTCCTCAGCTCTGCCTGAAGAGACCTTATCTAAACTCCCCTTGTAGGACACATCCCTTATTTGTAAGGCGTACACTGGGAATCAATCATAGAATCATAGAATGGTTTGGGCTTGAATGGATCCCAAAGCCCACCCAGCCCCACCCCCGCTGTGGGCTGGGTGCCACCACCAGCTCAGGCTGCCCAGGGCCCATCCAACCTGGCCCTGAGCACCTCCAGGGATGGGGCACCCACAGCTCTCCGGGCAGCTGTGCCAGGGCCTCACCTCCCTCTGAGTGAAGAATTTCTTCCTGATATCTAACCTCAGTCTCCCCTCTTTTAGCTTAAAACCATTCTTCCCTATCCTATCACTATCAAACTATGTAAAAAATCGGTCTCTCTCCTGTTTATAAGCTCCCTTCAAGTAGTGGAAGGCCTCAGTGAGGTCTCCTGGATACCTATCTTCTCCAGGCTGAACAAGCCCAGCTCCCTCAGCCTCTCCTCATAGCAGAGGTGCTCCAGCCCTCTGGACATCTTCGTGATCCTCCAGAGAGGAGGAGTGTGGGGGAGAGGAGAACAATGTTTGCCCACGTTCTGCTAGGAGGCATCACGCAGGAGGCAGGGCCCTGTGATGCACACACTTTTAGTCACGTTTTCACAAACCTTGCTGGGACTATAGCTGTCTCACTCGTAAGGAATGCTGGTGTAAGCAATACTGCTGCTATTTCGAACCTGAAGAAGGATCTGTGTGCCTGAAAGCATGTCTGTTTTTTCCAACTGTAACAGCTGATCTAATAAAAGATATTGCCTTTCTCTAAAAACCTCGAATTGCATTACTGTTCTCTGATTTTGGTGGGGTTTGGATCAGGCTCTAACAGCTGATGCTGTGCTGTTCGGCAGGTGGTCGGCACTTCTGTAAGGTGTCAAAGAGAACATTTTGTCCTGCAGATGGTAACAGCAAATTTTACAAAGGAAGAACAGAGTCTGCAAATACAGCATTAGCCTACAGGGCACATTCAGAACAAATCAGCATGGGAAATTAATCCAGATCAAGCAACAGGGTCATACCAAGCATGAGTAAAATATTAAATTACAAAACAACGGGAAAAAGCATGCTGCTTATTGACAGCCAAGAGAAGGATATGTTCAGACTGCAAAGAATTTAAAATCTGACATATCATAAAGAAAACACAAAATGCTTCTCTAATAGCATACGTAAGTATCGTTTGAGACACATTTTAAAGGCACCCTTTTAGATGATGGCTAGAGGTGGCTTCTCACCTAGAACTTCACAGAACTCTGTCACTTGCAGTACAGTTTCTTCACCCCAGTCCCCAACTGCACACGTGCAATTCAAAGTACATTTATCTGTGTTGCAGACGAACAGAATGGCCGTTACCCTACGAAAAACATCAAACTCAAACCATTTTCATAGTCAGAATGTTAGATCCAATCCTAATGGAATAGAGGAAATTAAGATCAGTACTCTTCAAACCTTCCACTACAACAAAATGCTTCAGCACATTTTTTGCTGGTCTTCTGGGTGCTGTTAAGGCAGCAACAGGTACCAGTGCCACCTCTCCATGGTCAGATCAGCTCAGATGAAGCCACAGTGTAGACACACAGGCAAAATTCCACTTTGAGTCAACAAAGCTGCAGATGTTTATACCAGAGGCAAGCTTGTTTTTTTTTTTCCCTTTCCTAGACACACTGTGCCCCTAGATAAGAGTATTTGAGTACAAATCTGAATAGGGAAAACATATTCTAACCAAAAAAAAAAAAAAAATCCAAGCGCAGTGAGGCATCCATTCTGCTACTCACAAACCCAGACCTCTTTGCTCCTCATATACTCCCTCTGTGAAGTGGAAATGCCACTTTTTCCCGGAGGCACCTTCCTGTTCTGCCTTTCCAGACTCAGAAAACATTTCACATACAGCCAGGAAGAAATCTCATTTTTTTGCATATAAGAGCATCTTAGCTGAGTCTGGGATCACACCAGAGGAGACGTGCATTCATGGCGGCCTCTGCCACAGGTTTCCTGTGCAAAGTCAGTGTAAATGCTCTGCATTTCCAACTAGCAACCCACTGGAGATAAGTCCTTTTAGAAAAGGTTTGGACCTTTGCATTTTCATCTACCAGGTCTCCATTTTGTAAAGGGTTTCTTTATATTTCAGTTATTTGTCTACTTCAGGTTGTCAGGAACGGATGAAAGAATACTTCTAATCTATGAGGCTCACAGAAAATTAAATTAGAGGCCTTAGTCTACTCTGGAAAGCTGTTTTATATTTTCATTAACTCAAAAGGGACATTTCAATTACATTCCCTGTTTAGTAAACGCATTCTGTATCGCTAGCAGACTCGACTACAGCAGGTATTCAAAATGTGGCCTTTCAGAGAACTGCAAGGTAGCGAGCTCATCCTTACAGCAAGTGTTTTAAACCCCTTTTCCCTCACCTGCATCCCTCAAATCCAGAAGTTAAAACAGCCCTGCACACAGGAGTATTTTCCGAAACTTTTTTCTTGCTATTTTACCCTCTCCCTTCACTTAAAATCTCTCCATGCTGCCAAAAGTTCGCTGTGACAGAGGCTGGGATATGTTCTGCTGCACATTTCACATCTTTTCGTTTTCTTTTGATGAAGGACTTTGTCCATGTTCAGGACAAGTTTGATTAATTTACAGAAACCTACTTGCCAGTTCTTGAAAATAACAGCTGGGATTGAAAAGTATTTTCCCAAGACTAACAGCAACAGGGCAGAAATACAACATACAAACACCAACATATGCAACAACACTTCTGCAGGCTCACTTGATGGGAGGCAATTTTCAATGCAAGAGTGGGTGTGACAGCCATAGGCAGGGGATATCAACACCTCCCACGCCACACACACACAGATGTGTTTTGCCGCTAAACTTTGTAGTTTTAAACAGGAAATAATTGCACATTGCTTAAAAAAAAAAAAAAGAAAAAGAAAAAAAAGAAGAAATCTAATGAAAATGTGTTTTTGTTCTCTCTCTCTGACCTCAGTGACAGCTCAAAGGTGGCTTGTTCTGTTATCAGATTTGGATTACAGTCAGTGTACACAAAAAAATCCCACAAAGGGTACAACACTGCATCCTTTGAGCACCGAGCAGCGACTGAGCGATGCACACACTTGGCTCTGGTGCTGTGTGAGCAGGCAGAGCCACACAGGGACCACAATGATCCCAGCCCTCATGCTATCCCCAGTGCAGCCTGGAGTACACCTACAGCTAACAGGCAGTGATAAGCATGAACAGGACACCCATTCCCGAGACAGGTCTGTTCAAGTCTGAACTCCTCCTAGATATCCTTTAAAATGACAAGACACGAACCAGCTTTATTCAAAACTAATGCAGTCAACCATGACAGCACAGCAATAAGTACAAGCAGATGTTCCTACTTTCTAGACGAACAGAATTTCCAGACAGCTGTGGCTCATACCATAGAATCACAGAATGGCTTGGGTTGCAAGGGACCTTTAAGATTCTAAATTCTAAATTCTAAATTCTAAACCCCTGCCATGGGCAGGGCTGCCACCCACCAGCTCAGGCTGCCCAGGGCCCATCCAACCTGGCCTTGAACATCTCCAGGGATGGGGCACCCACAGCTCTCTGGGCAGCTGTGCCAGGGCCTCACCTCCCTCTGGGTAAAGAATTTCCTTCTCCTTCTTCTCCTGATCCTTGAGTCCACAAAAACTGGCTGAGTACTTAGAAATTCAACTCTAGAGAACTCATAAAGTATGGAAAAAAAAAAAAAAAGGTAGACTGTGTTTTAGAAATCTCTTCTATGGCCCAAGATCACTTTGCTGTGCATGAAGTTGAGAATTGAAGGTCCATAAGAACCCTTTTGCTGTGAGATAATGTCAAGAATTCACCCAGGAAGGGCAACAAGCAGTGAGCACAGATATGGTAAACGTACCATCATTTGTACAGGACACTGATTGTCTTTCACCTCAGGTGAAAGAAACTCTGCTGTGTTTTAAAAAGTATTCTTATGTTTTCTGAGTAAACCACATTTTCTTCTACGGCAACTTCTTCAGACCATGAGACGGCTGTCTGAAATTAAGCAGTGGTAATTTACTGGGGGTATGATAGCAAGGCTTTGCAAACGGGAAAGGTCCACTCCTCAAAAGACAGCGTTGAACTAAATGACTTCTGAAGAAAAATCTGCATTTTACTACTTATCTTCCCCATTGTATTGCTTCTTAGAAATTGGCTGGGGAGAGTAGGGAAGGGAAGAGACATTCCATCACTCAAGTGCTGTGGCAAGGAAAACTTGCTCGACCTGTAACACACAAGTACGAAGACAAATGGCAAGCCAGACAGGTGGGAAGGTCAGAACATGCCCAGCTAACGCTGGGAACTGAGGTTGATCAAGAGATAGAGGACAGGCTAGCTATAGCTCAACTGACCTTCAGAGCCAGTTTGGCAGGGAACAAACCTGTGCTGGAAGAGGTCATATTTTAAGTACTGTTTATAAAAGAGGCATAGCAGAAAGGAGAAAAAGCGAAGAAAACACCATTAACCCTGGGCTTTTCTTATCAGTTATACAGATTGAACAAGTGAATGGAAAGTGAAGAGTGGAGGTGAGCACAAAGCTGCTATATTAGAGCAAAAGCCTGTGCAAAATTGCAGGCAGTAACATGTACTTACCTTCATGGCCAGCCAGCACCTGGGTATCAACCAACAGTCTCTCTAATCTAGCATGTTTACACCATACTTTCAGGATAAAAGTGAAGATTTTTGGTGTTAGTGGACAACTTTGCATCTGTTGTGCATTCAGGCCTTTTCAGTACACATGGTTTAAGTCTGGGATGTCTGAACTCTTCAGACTGCAACTGAGGGTGTCTGTAAACTTGTATTCTGAAATATCTCTCATGAAAATATCATCGAAAGCATTGAAACTGCCTGCACTTTCACAAATATTTAAATAGAAATCATAGATTAATATGTGTGATGGACTGTACTTCTAAGACAGCTCAAGTATGGGACACAAGAGCAGCTGTGTTGTCTCCAACAAAATGGCTGAACCTCACAGCATAATAACCCTAGTACTGGGGAAAAAAAACTACTTCCCTTTAAAATGGAGCAGTCTACTTCATCCAGAAAACCAGACTTGCCCCAGGAAACACAAGGAAAGGACCTGTATCTTCCTTTTCAGTCCATGGAACCATTTTGCCTATCAGGATCAGCCCCAAGAGAAATGGATCCCCAGAGAAGTGGTAGAAGCCCCATCCCTGGAGACATTCAAGGTCAGGCCGGACCAGGCTCTGAGCAACCTGATCTAGCTGTAGGTGTCCCTGCATATTGCAGGGGAGTTGGACTAGATGACCTTTAAAGGTCCCTTCCGACTCAAAGAGTCTACAATTCTGTGATGCTATGATTCCATATTTGTGAATGGCTTTCAATCAGAGGCAAGAAAAAAGATGGGGAGATTTTGAGTCTCTATCATATCTCCTGTGTAACTGCCCAAGAATGGATATTGTTCTTCAATAGTAGAGAAAAGCAGCTCCCTCCAGGCATAGTCCAGGATACTAAGAGCAACCACTATTCTCTGCTACGCTACAAAGGTTGCTATTCCCTCCAGTTTTGCTGTGGGCAAATTTTTCTGTTCAAGTCAAGTTGCAGTGTTTTATGAGGTAGTTCATCCTCATCAGTGAGCTATAACGGTAACTGTACAGGAGCAGAATCGATTTAAAGACACCACAGTTTCAACTCCCTGTCTCTAAAGATTGTTAATTTACAATTGATTCTGCCTTTGGCTGATCAAGTAGACGATAGATTAGGATAAAGTAGTAATAATACTCATCATCTCAAAAGATAAATACATTTTACCTCTCAATTCAATAAATGTGCATGGATTTCTAATGATCAACTCAAGAACACTTGTCAATAGCACTGTGTCAGATGTGAATGCTGGAGGTGGAGTTTTGATTTAACAGCAGCTTGTGATTTTAATGACGGCTGAAAAACATAAAATGTCATTTGAAATGATTACAGTGTCTGTTTGGTGACGGACAGGTAATTATCTACATCTACATTAAAAGTATAACGACTGAAATCTGTCCCAGAAGATGTTCTATGCCATTCTTTATTATGTTGTCTTTCCTAATGCTCAGTCTCAGAAATGATGGCCCTTCCTGACTGATACCTTTTCAAGACTGACAGATTTGACTACTTCACTCAAGGGTCATTATAAATCACAAGCGCTGGAACAAAAAAATAGTAAGAGAGAAATACAGAAAGAACAAGATGTTTCTTTGTCATTGTTACTGTGTTGTCTCAAGGACAGTCCAGAATACTGTGTCACTTCAGTCTATTGTGTCATTGATCAATATTCAGTAACACTGATGGACTGCACTCCAAGTACTGACCTCAAGCACATGAGTGAATTCACTACATGTCTGGCACAAAAAGTATTATCTTCAAAAAATACAAAATCTATATGCTGTGCTTCATCAACTGGAAGTTTGATTGGAAGTTTTATTTCAAAAGAAAATAAATAAATAGAATCCTTAATAATTTAGCTTGTTTTGAAACAGTGCTGAGAGGCCACAAGTTTCTGAAAGAGTTGGTGAAAATTAGTCATGATCTGGAATCCAGCGCTACTTATTTAGATGCCTAAGTAAAGATCTATGAACATAAAGTTGGTATCTTTGTCTTTTTTATGAATTATTGATTTACCTGGCTGTTGTTTTCAAAGACATTCAATTATGTGAGTCCATATCCTTTTTTTAAATGGATAAAACCAGAACATCTGTATTTGTGTCAGCACAATGACAGACCTTCACAAACTGTTAAGATCCTCACAGATCATATCTGCTCTCTTGCTGGGGCAGAAAAAACCTTAAGAAACATAATTTTCACTAGAATTTGTTTATTAAAAGTCAAAAGCTTCTGACAGACAAGATGATTTTTTTTTACCCAGAATCACTGCTGAGCTCCAAGAGACCTCTGCCCCCAAGCAAGTTTCCAGTTTGCCACAGCTGGTGACCAGTACAGAGAGCTGGAGACCACCTGGTAGGTCTCCACAGTGGACCTCAGTATTGGTGGATACCAGTAAAGGCAGGAAATGAACAGTTACACCATTTAATATCCAATTTAATTTCTTTTGTTCCTTAGCCAGGACAAAATTGAGTTTTAGCTGCTCTGCTGTAGTGTGTAACGAGTTTTACTATCAGGAACTTGTTAGCCACGCTGGAGGATGTGCTATTGTCACCCTGGGGATATTGTGAGTGCAGGTGTCACTACAGTCTTGCAAAACTAGCAGAAAACTCTTACTGTAGTATGGTCACTACCCTAACCTTCCCAAGGTAATTTCAGGACTGCGATGGTCACAGAGAAAATGGCTAAGGGGGAAGAATGCAGGAGAGAAAGTTCAGATCTAGAGGATAACTGCAGTTTGTCACTGAGTCCTGTGATTTACTCAATAGCTGTCATTGCTATGTATCTGGTGCTTGAAGAAATGCACACACATCCTAAAGCTGCAAAAAATAAATGGCAAGAAGGCTTTAACAAGAAACCAGTATTACTGACTCTAGTCAGCCAAAGCTCCCACGGGGATACTAAGTGTGGCTTGAAAATCAGTCTGAGGTTTGCTTGGTATTTAAAATACATTTTTAATTTCTGCTGATCCACCAAGGTTTTTTGTTTTGCTGACATTCCATAATCTCAAGCTTTTCGCTGTGGCCAGGAACCTACAATAAAAGTGAGAGCTCAGCTTTCATAAAACCTCTCTATTCCAAGCGATGCTAGTAGATGACATATCCCTAAAGTAAAGGATTCAAGCTAGGAGGCTTTCAGCTATGGTCAGGATCCCACTCAAACAGCGAGCCCTCCAGCAAGGCGCCCTGGGAGCTGCTGGGCACAGCTGGACTGCAGCGTGCCACTTCCCAAAGTGATACCAGGTGCTCCTAAAGCATCCTTTTTTTTTTTTTTTTTTTTTTTTACCTGACCAGGGACATCACTTTACCAGACCTGATACTGCTTACATTACAAGACCACAGCCCAGAGGTTTACGGCAAAAGCTTGTTTAATTAATCTACTATCTATGACAAAATGCAGCAAATATTGAAGGGCATGTGTTAATAGGGATTATGAATATTCAACATATGAGCAAGACAAACATAAAGAACCTTCTATTTGGCAGTTATCTACGCTGAGCTTTAAATTAGCCACACAGGACAAATGGATTTAGTGCTGTGCCATGTTATTTCATCGAGATTACTAAAAGATAGACAATTAGGGCCATCAATCTACAGACCCAAATTCTACAAATATCAGCAAATTACATGCTGTAAGCTATGCGATTTTGAAAGCTAAAGCTCTTTATCTGCTTTTAATTCTCAGTGTTTCATATTTTTGCTAAAACCTTAGCATGTAATTAGTCATAGGACAATTGCATTGAGAACTGAACATTTCTCTAGAAGAAATACTTAAGAGGAATAAAGTTAATTTCCAAAGCCAGTATAAACAGATAACACGCTACAGGTTATCTCCTTAAAGCTAAGATGTAGAAGTGAGGATTTAAGAATTATTCCTGAAACATATAACTTAATTTAAAAAAAAGAACTTCCTGATAACTGCATTAGACTTTCATATCTCTTTACAAATACATCACATATCCGAAGAGAAATGCTTTTGACACAAGAGATACACAATCTCATGATCCTACTGATTTCATCAACGGAAGACTCTTCCCTGCTGCAGGCTAACAAATCACCCCAGGTGACAAGTGCCAGCCATGTACAGGAAGGACTGGCTGAAAGTAACACAGTGTAGATCTAGTATCACTTTGCTGTAGCAGCAAAGTGAGAAGCCCAAGAGGATCATCAGGTATGAATATTATCAAAGTGACTACACCCGATTCGACCAATGTACTCACACTGAAGCCACTGAGAAATTTTTAAAACTATTTATTCCATCTTTATTCCTACTATGAAGATCAGTATTTATATTTTAATTGAGGTTTCTTTTTTAGTTTGTACTGGCCTAAACACCTGCTTACAGAAATTGATGCAAACAGTAACTCAGTTGAATAACAGCAGTATAAAAGTGTGCAAAAGAAGATTGGAAACTATGTCCTCCAGTGACATTGTCATACGCCAACATTCACATGACCCTTTTCAGAAGTAGAGCAAATTGGGTTGGATATCATACCAGCGGTTTCACACCAAAATTTCTGGATTTTTAACTGCCGTGCCCTCGTTGGCTTATTTCCTTAGCCATATGGAAAATAGTCAGGCACAATTAACTATTTGTCAGGAAACAACCTATTAATTAACACCATTCTCTGAGAATGAGCTGAAAATCATGTTCTTTGCTTGCCAAAAAGCTTTCATTTCTGCCTCATGTTTGTGTTCAGAACTAAACATAGCTAGAGATATGCTGCCTAACATAACTGACCAGTGGAAAAAAGAACAACTGCTGCCGAGATTTTTCAGAAACAGCAGCCAACGAGATTTTCTAAAGATAGGTAGGGGGGTCAAAAGGGCTTCACCTTTTCATCTCGTAAAAATTCTTTACTGACAGATCTTTGATTAAACTGGGCAGAAATAGACTAAGTCCCAATTAAGACATTTGTATTTGTGGCAGAGCTTGAAAGAGAAAAGAGAGTGAGGGGGGAGAGTTAGTTGCAGCATTTTCTAGGCTTAACCTTAAAAATACAGGACCTGACTTCAATTATATTTATATCCGTTCAATTCTATTGACGTCAAAGGATTTACTCCTGAATTATGCCAGATGGAAATCAGGCTAGCTATTGCACATTTTCATGCACATAAACAGCACCTCTTTAAAAGTATCATTTATTCAAAAGTACATCCTCAGACAACGTCTCCTCAGACAACCCAGAAAAATCAGAAAATCAAGAATGGGGGATTTTAGGGGAGAACAGCAGATTGATAGAAGGGGAAGGAAAAGAGGAGACGAGGTGCAAACTCCCTTTGCTGTTATCTGCACATACACACAACCTTCACTGCTGCAGAACCCTGGGCACTGAACTGCTACCCAAGCCATGCTATGACTCTATGAGAACCTCTGGGGCTGACAGAGGACAACGTGGTAGCTTTGCTCCCCCTATACAGAAGCAGTCTATGATCTATGTTTCCTCTGAGACTGGTATTCTTATATTTCACTTTTTCAGCAGAGCAGCCTGCAATGCTTCCGCTGCCAAAACCTTTAACACTGAAGCCCTTTGCAGGTCCATGTAGGGCCACAGGTGCGTAACAGCTATCAGTTAGTGGTTGGCTCCTCGTAACTGTTTTTCAGATTTGTTCATTCACTTGGATGCAATCCTATAACCACAACTCATTCCTTCTGCTTGTGCTTGCAACTGTCCAAGCAGCTGTTTAAAATTACTTGAAGTGAGTTGAGACTGAAGTTTTTCTCGATGGTATCCAGGCTAATGGAAACTGATGATGAACATGACCTTTGGTGAGCACTAACAGCCCCTTGTGTCCAATCTGAAGTAAAAGAACACAGAGAAGCTGAAATTCCTCCATTTGAGATCTTTTTGCAGCTGCAAAGAATTAATCTTATAAGGCTGTAAAGGGTTCAGAGGAGACGGGTCTTCTCCTTTCCAATAGGGGATTTTTCAACACCTCCCAGACCTGAACACTTGGTACACGTACCTGTGCCCCACGGTCTCTGCAGCACATCTGTGGCTGCTCTGCAGGATCCTGTTAGCTCAGCTTCACCTCACAACTGCACACTGTCTCCCAATGCTGGCCCTCTCTTCTCTACCCCAATCTGCATTTGGTCTTCTACACTCGTCCATTTGGCTTAATTCTCACAGCAGCAAAGATCACAGCTGAAACACATCATCTGATGCATGGTTCCTTATTTCCAACCTGCTCAGATGGTTTGAGGTTGGAGCAGGCTCTGTTCCTAGCAGTACTTGTTATGCTGCAATCTCGCACGATGGCCTTCAAGGTTTGGCTAGTCCCCCGGCCCTCTCGTATCAATGTACTTAATAACCACAGCAATCTGTGGTTATTAAGTACATTGATACGAGAGATCAGTGCTGTTTCTTTTTAACTTCAACCTCTTGCAATGACAATGGGAGAACCCAACAGTACGGCAGCTCATTCACAGTGACCAATTCTCCCACTAAAGACAAAAGTAGGGGGCCCAAGGACAAAATGTCACATAAAAGGTTCCCAGACCATCATGTGCAGCTGCACAATCCCTCTCCATGCTGCTCCTCTTTGCAGCACCTCTGCTACCAACAGCTTCTGCCAGTTCTCCCAATTCCCTTGGCCTTATTAATATCTGGCTGCAGCTTTGGGCCTGCGAACTTAAACCTCCATTTTGAAATTTTAGGTGGGAGTGTGTTAACGGATACTTTAACCCTATGACTACGAGACTCAAGGGACACAGAAAAGACAGCATTTTTTAAGGAGAATGAACACGTGCATTTAAAATTAAACCACAAGTTCTAACATATTTCCTTCCTGAAGGGCCCTGCAGAATGTCTTGCACGTGGGATAAGAGGAGATGAGGCCAGAAAGAACACCACAAAACACTTCTTCTCGTATTGTTTTACATCTTTTCAATTCATAAACAAACAAGTAATCTTCTATTTCCATAGCAGGCCTCTCCTCAAGGTGAACTTTTTAGAGCAGTTTCCATAGCCGTCACAGACATTTCCAGCACAAAGCACACAAAAGCAGCTCTGTCCATGTTACACATCGGAAGCTTGCTCTGGCCAATGTCTGCAACTATTTTCAGTACAAGATCAGTAAAGGAGAGTTTGCACAGCAGCATCTGTTCAGCAGAAATGTATAAATAAAAAAAGCCCCAACAAAAACACCACGTGTTCACACAGTTTCAGGAATCCTCCCTGTGGCTGACAGTCGTTAGAGTGTAGTGATTAAAACCCAGGTGTTTCCTTCCAGTCTGGCTACTGTTACTGTACGAGAACCTGAACCTCAAGGAATCCAAATAACATCAGAGCAAACCTCTGCTAAGCCCATTTGTCCTCAGCACCAACACCACTGCACTGGAAGCAGCAGCTCTGAGCACACATGCATGCTTTTCTTCAGATGGACAAAGAAATGGCCTCTTTGCCTTCTTGCAGCCTGAGTTTATTATAAACAAGCACACTGTACAAGTAGACGTAGCCTTCCACACCATCCTATTTCACCTGCTGACGAGATGGCTCATTCCTTAACAGCGTGCCATCCAGGTGCTGCCATTTTTCACCCACTTCCCCACCTCCCACAAGTTTAATTTCTATTGCTTGTTATACCCGTGACTCTACTGCTGCTGTCTGTCTATACTGAAATATGACTAAGCTGTGCATTAATAAAACTGACAGCACAACTGGGTTAGAAGAGGAAAATACGTAACATCACTATTACAGCAGAAAATGTAATGATTTCATGTGACATTCCAGCAAGAGAAACTCTAAAATGGACTGTGGAGTTTTCCACGGATATTATTCTGTGGTTATTTCTCAGATTTGTGTATGACATCTATGATAAAATTGCATTACTGCCATGCACTGTGCTAGCGCCCAAAAAAATCTGATGTCATTCTAACGGGCTCTGCCATGAGGTCAGGGCTGTTACAACAGCACTCAGTTTCTCTACATATTTGGTAAGTCTGACAGGCTACATTCCCAATGCCTCATGTGGGTGTGAGACCACTAAGCTCCCCTCACTCCCACTCTCTCCAGGACTTGGTACTGCTGTATCCAAAGTCTGACACGAACATCAAAGACTGCATCTCTACGTGCTTTGGGGTTTTCCATTCAATCTTACTTGATTTTCTGTTTCAAGCAGTAATGTTCCTCCAGACTTATTGATCAGTTCTCATTGCATAAGAAAGGGTTCATAAACTGTGTGTGGCCCCTGGAAATGGCATTTATTCTGTCTCTGTTTCCCTGTCCCCTGCAGCTGGCTGTTTAGGGCTCACATCAAAACTAAAAACATCACTTACATATCCATTGTGCAACTCTTCCTTCCTTTCCTAATCCTTAAAGCGAGGAAATGAGCCAGGAGAAGGATATTGTGTTGGGGTTTTCATCCATCTCTCCATGGCGTGGATGAGCAATGTATCGTCTCTCCCTAGATTTTCAACTGTAAAAAGAAATCAAAATCTGGTCCTTTGAGGGAAGCGTTACTTTTGTAAGTGATCAGAAACAGCTGCTTTCAAAACCACTGATGCTATGCTGGCTGTTTCTGGGAATTCAACATTTGGTCTTAGGAACTTGTACTTGTGAGGACAGAAGAACTTTGCTAAGTATTGCTAAATAATCTATCATGCTAATCAAAAACTTATAGCATTGCTTTCAAATTCCTTGAAATGCCACGATAATCATTACATGGTAATCTCTGACAAGGTTAAATCTAGTGTCATTCAATGGCTGTTCCCCAAAGTAGATTCCTTTTTGGTAGTAAAATCACTACCTTGCTGCTTAAACATTCAGGCTTTCCTCTCTATTTCACAGTTCATAAAGCACCTTTATGATGTCGAGATTTTTTTTTCCAAGCAGACAAAAGACGGTTTGTTTTTCCTGCTTTGATTAAATCCTACATCCCACAAGCAGCGAACCTGTGATACTGCTCTGCTGTTTTTAATTGTCTGCCTCTATTAAGATGCCTGCACTGTATGCCTTTCCTGAAGCCCCAGCGCGATTTCGCGACGTGCTTGGCATTAGCGCTGTCAGGTCTGAGGTTAATACGTACACCGCACAACTCATTAGCTGTGCATTACTATCAGAGCCAAAAATCAACACGATTGATCCAACAATATGTTTGGGCTTGGGACTGAGACTCAAATGAGGTCTTAGCAAAAGCAAAGGTCAGCAACTTGGCACAAATTGTGCTGTGCGCAGAGAAAGCTTTTCTCTCAAACCATTCATCAGGGAAGGAACAAATGACAACTAATACGGCCCTCATTAAAAATGAGAAGAGGAGACCCTGTGGAGAGGGCAAGGAGGCTCCCGCGCTATCAATTTGGCTTTTTTTCAGTCTTTGCTAAAGCTTTTATTTATGATACAGTATAGACAATGTGGAGCTTAAAGGTAGCTCTGGGGTTTGGGGTGTAGGAGACTAGTGAGACTAATTATTGCGATGTGCACTATCAGTTACTGTTCAGTTAAACAGAGAGGATAAATCCACAGATGGAAATGAATCTTCAGAATTGAAGATCTGGTGGGAGGGAATGAAAGGACCTCTTTTTAATCAGCACTACTACTTCTTTTAGTTAAAACTCCAGTGTCAAAACATTTTCCATCTTAAAATAACTAAAATAAAACAGACACTACTAGGAGAGAGAGAGAACAGAGGAATGACAGAAGAAACCTTTTCAGCCATGGATTTGTTTCAAGTACAGTTCTTACGAGGTCTTCACTCATAACTCAAGCACTCTCATCACAGCCAGACTCCGAAATCAATACTTCAAAACATGCTATTTTACATACGGTCTCATCACATTCTTTTCTTTCTCGGTAACCAAGAGTGTTGAAAATGCCATTGATACAACAATTAAGCTGTAAGAGAAATACTTCTCTGCAGTCCCCAGAGTTGCTGTGTTGCAGTATAATCGTCTAATGGCACATTTTTGTAAGGGCTGTCATGGTATTATGGGTATAATTTTATTTTTACAGGATACGGTAATAAGGTAAAAGGCTGGCGTTAATAGCCTCAGGAACCTATTACACAAACAGAGGTTGAGGATTAAAATTGGACTGGATTTGTAGAGTCTGCACTGAGTAAATGTCTTGCCGCACTGAAAATTATAGCGCATGTAACTTTTCCCTCACCACTATTTTTTTTTTTTTAAACTCTCCTATTCTTCTAAAGGTCAATCCCTCTTTCCAACAGAGAACACAGCTTCTTCTCAAGGTATTTTTAGAAAATCTGTTTATTTTTCTGTTAGCAGTTGTTTGGCAAAACAGGATACAAGGCGTATTGCTTCTGCTTTTACCAACAGTGCTACCCCGCTGTCCTGCAATATCCCTCAAACATTAACGAGCTGATCTGCCCTAAAAGCACTTGTGGGTAGAGACAACACACCCCTGATCGGAAGCTCAATGGGAGAGCAGGATGGGGCAACACTACACAAAAACACAACACCCAAATTTTTCCCAAATCAGGAAAAAAAAAAAAAAATTTGGGTTTTCCCCCAAATCAGGACATTTTTGCTAGAAACTGCTCCACACTTCCCAGTTTTCTCAGTGAGGATTAGCTGAGGGTTTTGGTGGGGCAGCAGGGCAGAAGGAATAGGTTTTTTGATGGACTATTCTGCTGCTTTCTAATCTATTTATTCATGTCATTAATCAAAGAGGCTGAAATGGGAATATTGTTGTGCTAGAAAAAAAGCCTAGGGTGAGAGGAATTCATATTGGGTAGAGCCTGAAGGTCAAAGTGCTCTAATGGACCTCTACATTTCCCTGAATGGGATTTTTTTTTTTTTCAGGGGACAGCAGCAGAAAAAGCAAATAAGGTAACATAAATGTTCATAAGTGTCCAGTTCTGGGGCCCCCAACACAAGAAGGATGTGGAGCTGTTGGAGCGGGTCCAGAGGAGGGCCACGAGGATGATCAGAGGGCTGGAGCACCTCCCCTACGAGGACAGGCTGAGAGAGTTGGGACTCTTCAGCCTGGAGAAGAGAAGGCTGCGGGGGGACCTTATGGCAGTCTTCCAGTACCTGAAGGGGGCCTACAGGAAAGCTGGGGAGGGGCTTTTTACAAGGATAGATAATGACAGAACAAGGGGTAATGGTTCTAAACTGGAAGAGGGTAGATTTAGGCTGGATATAAGGAAGAAATTCTTCACTGTGAGGGTGGTGAGACACTGGAACAGGTTGCCCAGGGAAGTCGTTGATGCTCCCTCCCTGGAAGTATTCAAAGCCAGGCTGGATGGGGCTTTGGGCAACCTGGTCTAGTGGGAGGTGTCCTTGCCCATGGCAGGGGGGTTGGAACAAGATGATCTCTAAGGTCCCTTCCAACCTGAACCATTCTATGATTCTATGAAATGTGAAAGAATGCAGCTGGATGGGCACCGAACATTCGACAGCAGATACTGAGTGCTTTCCTTAGCCCCACAGCTCTGCTCTTGGCCTTCCGTGTTTTGTCCTCAGGAAATCTTGTCCCCTTGCAGTGCTGTGGGAGGTGGCTGCAGGGCTGTGCCCACCTTCCCCAATACAGCAGCACCCGGACAGACAGCAGGAGCAACAGGGGCTGAAAAACTGTAGAAGAGTTAACTCCCAAACAGTATGGCTCAGAGTTTCCATGGAAAATCTGGGATTTTGCAAGAGAGATAATCCCTTTTCTTTCAAACTTCTTAAATGCAGACAATAAGCAGAACAAATGCTTTCTCCCAGCATGCACCCCAGAGCCACACAAGCACTGGGGCTCCCCTCTCTGCTCTGCTGCTGATGGCTCCCTGCTTGCACCATGGGCATCAGCTGCCCCAATGAAAAGTCAGCACAGCTGACAGGTCTCTTCGGTCCCATTTAATGCCAGCTTGCGCTAGCTCAGTCCTTGAGCACATGTACCTACAGGAGGAACAGGGCAGAAATCCACAGGGCAGGAGGGGACCAGTCACGTAAGCATTTAAGTGATTAAAATCTTTGGGAAGGGCACCCGCTGACGGCAAGGCTAGATATGCATTCAGGAGATGTCTCTGCTTGCTTACACAATATGCTTTATTTGTCACATCTACATCACATTTGAGAACCAAGGGGCATCACTGTCCCCAATTCTTTCACTGTCTTTCTTGCAATATTTACTGTCAGAGGCTGAGAGAAAAAAGGAAGCCTTTCACTTGATTCTGGAGGAGGTGGATCACAGCCTTCCTTCACATCATACTTAATGCCTCTCTTGCTTTTTTCCCAGCTAAACTTCAATGCACACATATTCAAGTATCTGCATGGCCTTCCAAAGCCGTGCAGCCCATCAGGTGAGCTGACCCAGCACCTGCACAAGGCAAGGAGGAACCTCGCAGATGGATCCAACTGCAGCGGTCAAGGCAAAAGATGGAGGGTCCAACATCCTAAAAATCTAGCAAAATCTAGGAAGAAGGGCCTTTGTCTTGCAAAGTCTAGCCCAGCCCACAGCAGTTCAGGTTGGGGTTATGTACAAGAAAGAGTTAAGTTCCGATGTGTTGGCGGCCTGCTGGGCCACAGAAAGCAGCCTGCATTCAGGACCACGCTGGGATGTGCTGAAAGAAACAGCTCCTATAGCCCAGGAGGCTGTGAACCCACCCCGTTTCCTTATGGTACACTCTCCTCCTCCCCTTTCAAGCCCTGGGTTTGTCAGCGGGACAGCCATAGAGGTTCCTCCTGCCCCAGATGCAGGGGCAGCTCCTGGGTTCCCAGCAGCATCCCGTGCCCCTCCAGCCCTCGCAGGAGCTGGTGTCACACCTCAGAGCTCACCGCCCTCCTGGTGCAGGAAGGGAAAAGTTAAATAAAACTTCAGAGCAGAATGTCATTAGGGAGAGACTTCCTCCTCATTCCTGGGGTTTATGTGAATAGCGATAGCAGTATTTCATTAAAAAGATCAGAACGAGCGTTGAGACAGATCAGAACTCAGAACAGGCACAGCGCAATTACTTCTGCTGGAACCTGGCCAGAGCCGATGCAACCCTTGTGCAAAGGGCGAGGGGACATGTGGGGCCCAATTTTATACTTCAGCTTAAATTCTGCAAGAATACTTTTACATCTGAAGGCTAACACAGGCACAGCAGCATTCACCCTCTGTATAACTGCACTCTGCAATGATCTGATCGCAGGTTTTGTTTTCTTCTGCTCTATAAAACCAAGCTGTGTTGCAGAAATATAGCCTAACTTCCAAGCTCAGACCCTACACTCTCATACTTCCATTTACTACCCTAATCCCGTAGTTTTCCATGATTTATCAGCCCAATCTCTACATTTACTCTCCTTTCCAATCCCTTGTACTGCGCACTTCTGCCTGACTTAGATTTATCGCTTGCTCAACTCAGCTCTCATTGGCATGTGAAGGAGCAGCACGTGTTACAGGTGCAGACTGGCAAAGTCCTAACAGCATGGTGAGTGAAACGGCTGCTTTTAGCCAGAATTTTTTGTAACATATCCATTTACTGAATGCACCTACACCAACAAGAGAACGATGTTACTGTTGATGAATTGGCCTACGGAGGAGCCTCCCTGAACCTGGGAGAGGAAATTACTCTTCGTGCTACTTCAGGTTTACGTCTTTCCTTAGGACAGGCTGATCGTTATCCCAGATAACGAAGACTGTTAATGTAATTAAGTGCTCTGTTGTAGTGTTTTACAAAGCAAACAAATAAGTTCTGGCATTAACAAGTGACAAGGGTAAGTGACAGAGAGCAAAAGCAGGACTCTCCATTTGTATTTCAAGGCTCCACAGCATGCAATTAGTCAGGATTTTAAACTATAAATTTCTAATTTAGGACACATACAAGACTTTCTGATTTGAGGTATGTGAAAACTACATAATGTCAGATCAGTGTTGAGATTAAGACCATCTGTATGTTATCAACATGACAAATCAGGTCCTTCTCTAGCTATTTGAAACAGGCCATAACCAAATTGCTTTGCTCTTCTTCCTGGGCATTATAGATGGGTATACAGATATATAGAGGGAGAGATACATGGATAATTACTAAAGAAAACAGACTGAAAGAAGAAAAACAAAGCTGTAGAGATGAGAAATTGCATAGGAGGCCACACTACATGAATGCAATTTCCTTGCCAAAAAAAAAAAAAAAAAAAGAGCTTTGGAGTAATAGTTTTCTTAGCAAACACCAGTGTTTCTAGCAGCTTATTTATCTGGTTAAACTATACAGTGATTTGCAACAGCAGTTAAGACAGTACAACCCAAAGTTCACTGCAGTTTCAGACTAAGCACGCACAGGTATTTTCCCAGGTCAGAATGAAGAGCTGGGGATCAGCACAACGCAGGTTTTTCCCCTGACCAAGCTGCTGGCGCAGTCTGTGCACTGTGATGGGCCGCCCAGCACAGCCCAAGGGCCACGCGCTGCCCAAGGAGGCACCACCCAGTCCCTACATTTCCACTACGTGCTCTCACTACTCTGGCACAGGAATCCGCACTTTTCCCCTAAAAGCAATGAGCTTTCTGCCAGCATAACCATCTGATCTGGCTCCCTGCAGGGCCAGATGGGAGCTGCCACTGCTGCCACAGGAGAGCTGAGGGGATGGCAGCAGCCCCAGCCCAGAGCTGCGCACGCGACCATGGATCGCACCAAAGGCACTGCAGCTAGGGACACAGCCATGCCAGGGATTTTTCAGCGTTGTCTAGCACCTGCTGTGCTTTTACACTGTGACACAGGAAGGTGGTTAAAAGCAGATACGCTGTTGAATAAAGTCAAAATGTTTTAACTACATGACAGGCTGGTGGCTTTCTGACGCAAAGACGTTTTAAGGTCACTGTTAAAAGTGTTCTAGAAATTCAGAAATTATATAAAATTTTAAAACTGAAGCTTCTCTTCTTTGAAAACTCACAGCTCTGTGATGAGAATAACAATGTGACTCTGTTGCTGTCTGCTTGTTTTTCTAACCAAAGAGCATAGGTGCAAAGGAAATGGTAAAACAGAAACATTTTCATTTCATACTGGAAAAACCCTCAAATACACTCTCATGTCATTTGCCTAAATCTTGTTTGGACAGCTTGCATGCCCCACAATCTTGCTGCTATCGCTCCCTGCTCAGAACCAGAGGGAAGAAGGAAGATAAATCCGATGCTGCAATACACAGCTCAGTACCGAAGATCACTCCGCTATGACATGTCCCCCACTTCAGCTCTAAAACAGTGATATGGTTATCTAAGGTCTGAGGAGACTGAGCAGCCCGTGATATATTAACACATTTCTCATTTCAGAGATAGCGTCATGAGCTGAAAAACAACTCTAATTCACCGTGACCGTGTGCCTATTTCCCCTCCTGTATCAGGTATTTTCTACACTCTGATCTCCCCATCAGATTCCTGAGAGCAGTAATACATTTTCCTGGAGCATTCAGAGCTATGTTAACATGAGCAAAATGCTGGAGCAAGGATCTAGTGAGAAAAAGCAGAAGAATTCTTCCTGCTGCTTCAAATATTAACACTATAAAAGACAACTTGCAGCTACCCCTATTTCCAAGTTTCTCAGAGGAGCCTTGAGACCGTTTCAGCAAACCCATTGTCTGCTGAGACATGTGACATTCCAAAAGCAGAATGTTCTCCGGCTGCAGAACTGCTTTTTCTTTTCGCCAAGTCTACATTTAAAGTGTCACTGGCACAGTAAGAACAATGAGAGACACAGGAATGGGGGTTTTGTTTCTTTTGTTCTGCTTTGGTTTCTTTTTCTTTTTTTTTTTTTTTTTTTTTTTTTNTTTTTTTTTTTTTTTTTTTTTATTTTTACTGACCTAGCTGCAGCGCTGGTGCCTCACTACAGCTCCAGTGCTCGTGTAGCCAATTGCTGAATAGGAAAAAACAACTTTAGCAAAACCACTTTCGCAAGAACATATTGCTGTGTTTGCACTGAAAGAGCAAAAACAGAGATAGAACTTTTGTCAGTAGTATCTCAGTCTATTGCAACAGACATTACATAGTGATAAAATAAACCATTGTTTCCTCGACATTTTGACTCTTCAGTGCAAGAGCAGAATTTGTAGGTGGGTAGGTGTGATGGGAAGAATAGGGATGCCTGCTTCAGCTCCACTATAACCCACAGCATGCTCAGAACCATGAAAAAGCGAGTGAAAAGACATTTTTAAAGGGATTGAAAGGATTATTGGAATGAAGAGGGACAATTAACAAGCACATGGCAAAGCTCCTCAGTTAGGATTACATTACTTTTCTGTATTTGATCACTAGAAGTATCTTTACAGGGAGCCTTAAAAAAAAAAAAAAGGTCTGGAAAGATTAAAACCCACATGTAACTGCTCACTCATACTCTTGTTAATCCCACAAGTTTTGCTGGTTAAAGAGAAAGAAAAGGTTATGGAGAGCCCATGCATTTCATTACAAACTGGCACTCGACATTTCTGTTGCAGAAAAGTTTTAGGATGCCGGTGTTTAACATAACTCTCTAATCCTGGGCTGGCTTCAGAAACCCTTCCCATAAGGTCAAGGACAGGACAAGGTTAGTGTCTTAATGAAACAGGGAATATGGCATCTCTAATGATTGCTTCTGGCTGTTTTTCTCCTTACCCACAAGAAAGCCACAGTGTGCTTGCTTTCTTCCAGCGGCGCGTGGCTCTGTGCTCTAGCTGCACACCGGGCACACCCTGGGGCAAAGGCAGGGAGCTTGGAAGGTGGAGCTGCAGGATGGAGTGCTCATGGCCCTAAATTTAGGGCAGTATAACAGAGTTCAGAGAAAGTGGAGGAATCCCATTAGCATGCAATTGCATGGTACCTTGGATAACCTACTATTTATTTCAATGTTACCCACCTGAGGGAGGCTCAGCTAATGAATCTATTTTTGTAGTAACGTAAAGGTTGAAGTTTAGAGCTAAGTTTAGTGCAGAGACATATAAAAAATGTCAAACCAGGAAACACTCTAATGAAAGCAGAGAGTAATCACAGCAAATTACAGTGAAATTTCTATGGGATTACATTTTGCATTCCCAAAATAGCCGCAGGAATTCATCTCTGTTAGCATCACTCCAGTTGACTGAGCATTCACTGTAAGGATATGCTGTGTAAGTAACATAATCTGATCCTATAGAAGCTGTCCTAAAAGTTTTAGCCTACGTTGCTTTCCAAACTGGAGTTCAGATTTCTTCCAACTGCGGTCCATGGAAAAATGGCAAGATATGCCACAAAATATCACAGAGAAAAACTAATGGCAGCACTGGGAGGAACGCAAGGCATATATTTTATTTTGTGGCTGCTAACAACAAGGTCCCTTCCCTCACGGCTTTGCCTTCTAAGCTCCAGCGTTTAGAAACTAAGCAGCAGTTAATGTGGTGGGGAAGTTCACTCCTGGAGAAGAAAATCAGTGTTCCTGGTGTTATTCCAAAGATCACCATGGAATTCAATCTGTGGCTTACCCGGGTTTTGCACATGGAGCACAGGAAATGCCCTGTGCTCAGCACCTAGCTGACTCCAACACCGCATCTGAAACAACGCATGTACAGCTCGCACCTTCCTCTCCCACCCTGCAGGTCATCTCTCTTGCACTCAGGATTCACAGCCCGCAGTTCAGTAACAAAAGAAAAACAATTTAACAGAGCATTTTACCATATGCAGTGATTTTCTCCACTTTTAAATGAGTCTTCTAAATAAGAAGGAGCTGGGATCTTTTGACCTCACTGCATTACTATTACAAAGCTCTGGATAGTTAGTTTAGTTTTAAAAAATGCATGTTAACTTTTGGTTGCAAGGCTGTTGTAAATCTCTCCAGGACAATTCCTGACGACAGCCGCTGTAAATATCGTGGAACTGCAACTTGCTCCTATTAAAAGCAACACAGGTTTTGCTACCAAACTCAGTAGCATCTTGAGGTGGCCCATGCTCAATAACATGAAGTAAGACTGCAGTCCATGAGGCAAAAAAAAGAGGGAAAAGAAGCGTGTGAATGCGACACCGTGCAGTAACTGACATGAAGAGGACAGCTTAAGGGAAGATTCCTCTCCACATGAAGAAACATTACTTTCAGCATCATGAAAACAGATTCTTGCCTAGTTTTAAAACAACACAGTGGATTGCTATAAACATGTTTAGTCAAAAGAATTTTTATCCCAACAGAACCTATTCAGCATTAACTAGAGACATCACTGAGCCATCAGTGAAAAGAGGTGGAGTGGAGCACAGCAGCTGCTTTGTGCCACACACAGCCCCCACTTCCACCTCCAAGCATCCCATCCGTGGCTGTGCTAAGGAACCAGATGCAGTTTCACAGTTCCCTGCTTGTACCCCACTACCAAGCACTGTTGATCACACACTTTATCATAAGAGGAGGATATTCACAAACGAGAAGCAAGTCGTGTCTGCTTCAAACGACCTGTTAATTTATTAAGTATGAGGTGTACACAACCTGCTACAGAGTGGTTACCCTTCAGAGGAGAGGATTTTGGAACATAAATGGACTCATATGCTCAGCTTTTCCTAAATTTTTAGAAATTAATACAAGGGAAAGCAAGTTTAAACACTCCACAGCTGCCCAGTTTCATACCATGAAAATTCACTTACTGTGAATTTGTGCTTTTGTGTTTTAAGGAAGAGCTGAGATTATTCCCCCAGATTTCACACTCCCTGCAGTACTAAGCTACAGTGTTGTGCTGTTTTCCACAAGGCAAGCTTGTCTGGAGAGACAGGAAAATGTATAAAATCTGTCTGGAAAGTTCTGCAGTCTTTGCCTTGTTAAAATAGTGTGGAATGACCTGTGTTTGGCTAAAAGCAAATAGCATGCCCTTTTTCAAGGATGCTAGATAGAAACATGGCAGCTGTGCCTGTGGTTCCTGTATTTCCATCTATAAACCAAGACAGAGCTAACAGGCACAATCTTTTGCAGGACAATCACAGTCAGCTTTCTGCATGTGTGTTGGACGCTGAGGTCGAACGGATGGCATGCAGTACAGTGACCCTTTTTCCATGCAGCTCAGCTGGAGAGGCTGAGATGCTCTGAAGGGCCACCCAGGCAATACCCGAATGGGAGGCATATCTAGGCACAATACCAATGCTGTTGCAGGAGCCAATCTACAAGTATCAGTTGGTACAGTACCTAGAACAATTTCTGATTCAAGAGTGCTGATTTAAAACTCAGATGATCTCATACTGATATCATCCCTGCATCTCTCTGCACTCACGGGCCTGAGTTCCACAGGTCACTAGATCCCAAACTGCTCTCAAACTGAACACCAGCTTTCCTCTGTGGCATCAAATTGAGACTTAAACTGGAAGACACGGGAACAGACCTGCAGTCACAGCTCTGCCATAAAGATCAGCTCAGATGCGGCTCCCAGGAGCAGCAGGGACACCTCGTGCTCCACACTATGCCTGCAGCCAGGCAGAGGGCTGGGCCACCCACCGAACCACTGCTTACTTCCCAGGAGTAGCAGGAAGGAGACCAAGGCAGACAGTCTCACATACATGAGCAGGAGACATAATGAAAGGGGAGTTTGAGGCTGGTGTCAGTTTTTCTGACTCAGATCTCACATCTGATCTGGACAGGTCATGAGATGTTTGATCTCCCAGGAAAGCCTTTGCTACTTGGTGTACTGAAGTGAAGACTCAGGGGACTTTCCAGTTACATTAAAAAAAAAAAAAAAAAAAAAAAAAAAAAAAAACCATGATATTTGGCACATTAAGAAAAGAAAGGTCTTTGAGGAAAGCTAAATAAAAACCCAGAATCTCAGACAGCAAGAAAGAGAGAGCTTAGAAATGAAAATAAGAACGTTTCCATTACCTTTTCTGCAAGCCAGCCTAGATGCCTAATCTCTCGACTTCCAGCAATCCCTGCTTTACCCAGCTGGTCTCTGACCTCTGCAATCACCCTGGGGATGAGATCATTGACACTGGAGTGGATGGCATTGAACCAGGCCTGGGCTGTAGCTGAGTCCTTACTCCTGAGAACCACGGTGTGCTTGGCATCAGGTGAATGAACTTCAATAAGTCTAGAAAAATGGGGGGGGAAAAACATTATGTTCACTTATATACTGTCAGGTGACTAAATTTATTACCTCACTTACTGTTAGCTACAAGTTACAAAGAAGGACGCTAATATCAAGACCTAGCACTAAAAACTTACCTTTACAACACCTGAATATGGTGAGAACCCCTAACTGAAGTCAGGTCTGTTCTGATGTCACTAAATTACTGATCTTTGAGAAGATTTGCCAATGCTGATCCAACCCCATACGTGGCAAGCCAACAGGACTTTCAAATACAAAGGCAAGAGGAGCATTCGTCCCTTGCTTTAAGAGATCATACAAAAGTTTCCCCTGTGGCTACCTACCCCTTCCTGCTCAGCACACTCTCCAGGCTTTGCACGCTGCCATGACAGCCACCAAGAGCCACCAGGAAGAAGCTGGGGTGATGCTGCTACCTCCTTTAGTTGTATGGCACTGCATGCCTTTAGCTTCTCAATCTGCTTATTTTATACATACAAAGCTAAATGAAGCAAAAAACCTCAGTCCTAAATGAAGGAATTTTCTTAGTACTACACTAGTTTCAGTGACACCGCAAAGCACAAACCAGAAGTCCCATGCAATTGGCCTAACCCAGGAGTAACACACACCATCAATGCTCCATTTACAGCCTGCAAACAGTGATGGCAAGAAAGTGCTAACCTCAACTGTATGATTACTGCTGGCAGACATCTTCTATGGGTTTCCAAACTGCTGTAGGGAGAGATGTTTCTCCCCAAAAACATGTTTTTTAGACCATGTTGTGGGCTTCTACCCTGTAACTGTGGTTTCTGAAGCACAGACAAACACAGTTTCAGGAAAATGAACCCCGTCCATCATGCTTATGAGAACTGTGCCAACACCTTTACTAACAACAACAACACTTTGAGAGACAGCTGCTGCTATTTCAACACTGTTCTCAGTGAAGTTAGCAGTTATTAATTAGCAGTGGGGCTTTGTGTTCTCTTTATAGCTTTGTAGATCTCTTTTACTCAAACATTTGCTAAATAACCCACTAAATAATAGTCTGGTTTATCTTCATATAGTGATCATAAAGCCAAGCCCTGGTCATTGCCCATCACTCAACTCCACATCACGTTTGTGCTTGTTCACTATCAGCATGCGGTGCCTTCCCCTGAATGTTACCCACACAAGCTCAGTCTCAGCTTTGAGCCTCAGCCTGTACCTCCCTCTTATGTATTGCTGCTTGATCTCTGGGACACACAATGGCTCCTTTCTCCAACAGGAAAGTAATTAGTTCAGTGGAATTTATTCAGGTTGAGGTTCAAGACAGTACTGTAATACAAATATTTGTTATGCAATGACAAAATCCTGCAATTTGGAGCTTGACTAACAATTAAGAGTTTTTAATTGATTAAAACCGAGCAGAATCCAGAACAGAAGGCAACTCAATCTGTGCAGCTCTCTGGGGCTAAGAGGATGAGGGCTGCTGGTCTCTTGTTTGTCCATTTTGGGGAGGGGAGGTCTCCAAGTACACACCACTGAAGATAGAAAAGGTCATGATTTTCCAAACTAAGCAACTTAACTGTTCAGGGTTCTAAATGACTGCTTATATAGTTTAAAAAGTGGGTTAATTTTCCAGAAACCGCTGAGCCAACACAATAGCACACTTTCCTCAGTGAAGTCACTGGAACTCAGTACTTTCTGAATATAAGGGCTCTTATGCAGCCACTCCAGTATGCACTGAGGATTCAAATTCAGATACTGAACAGAAAACTCCTTTTTAGATGATGAAGATCTGGTGAATAAGAAAATTATGTTTGCAGATAAGTATTTACTCCAATGATTGTTAATAACATACACAGCCACCACATCTTTTGTCTCCTCATCAGAAATACTGCACTCCCAATGCCATGGGAGCTTGAGTTCGAACTTGTATGCAGCTAAGCAATGGTAACAAGCTACACAGACCTGGATTTTCAAAGCACATTGTGGTAATCAGTGAAATCTTGCTTACTACTTAGAGAGCACTTTTTGGCACAAGGTCTCAAAGCATTTCACAAGTGAGTTCAGTGACAGTGTCCCCATCTCACCCAGAGGGAAAAGCACCCAGAAAAGCTTCCAGATGAGACAGGGAATAAGCCAGGAATAGCACTCAGTATTTTCTGCACTCTGCCTCTCACTTCAACACTTCTTTTAAGGAGAAAAAATAGCTGGACAGCATGACAGTATTGTGGCAGGCTTGAGAAACGTTAGTGCACAGTATGGATTTTGCGAAACAATGCTCGTCACAACGCTTGCGGTTTCTGTAAGAGAACTCCCAGCCCCAAAGTCACTGCGTCTCATGCTGTAAACAAAGTGCTGAGCAAGTACTGTAAAGAAAGAACTATTTGCTGCTTTTGCAGTCACAAAAGAATAGCAAGCTTGTGTCATTTCTTTTTAAGTTACAGTGGTAGGAACCTTTGGTTTAAAAATAAATTATCTACAGCTGAACGAGATTCCAATGGCAACTTGCTTCCTTGCAATTTGGAATACACTTTTACTCAAAGCAATTGGATATAAACAAGTATTTTTCAACTTGAGCTTTCATCAGAGTGTATTTCCCTTGATGGTGGCTGTCTGCTATTTCTGCAACAGTTCTGTCCCTTAAAATAACAAACATTTAGGCAGATCTAAACAGTTTTTTAATTGATTCAAAACCATTAAGTGCTATTTCAGGTTGAGATCTTGTAATGTATCTAATACATATGCATCGTACTGTGATATCAATACATATACTCTAGTATACACATGCATACACATACAGCATCACGCTTGCAAGAATACTTAAAATATCATCTCTCAGTGACTTCTAAAGGCGCTATTTTGGGGACTGCCTGCCAGCAATCGAAGTTTGACGGTGACACAGTAACAACTGCAGCCAGACTGCCTCGCTCCCTTAGCTGAGTGGCAGGAAGATTGGACAATACATGCTGCAGTTATCAAAGCTGAATTCAAAATGGGAAAAAACACTGCACTGACAGCGCTGAATCTGAATTTTGTCATCCACTGCACTGGTCCAGCCTGAGAAGTGTGTCTGCAAGTGTCACTCCTGAGCAAGCTGCTAGGCAGGGGACTGTTTTTATTCATACAGCCAGAATGAAAGTCTAAATCCTTAACTGCCTGAGCTCTGCTACTATTTGCTATGAGATGTGTGCTAATCCAACTTATAGAAGCTGGCCTTACAGATTTCCCCCTAAAGATCCAGAACTCCCACCTCTGCAGCCACTTGGTGTGGAGATCCCGACAGAATCTTCTCTTATAATCTTCCTGGTAACCCATGGATTCCTACTGCAATCACATGCTGAAAGCACTGTCCCTATAAACTCTTCTATTTTCTGCCTCTCGGTCTAGCTGCTTTGATTCACCGGTCCATGTGGATGATGCTCTTTGTTCAGCAGCTGACTGATGGCATTTCCGTATTTTTTGAAAAGCAAAAAAACCTCAATGACCTTAGTAAACTCCAACATTAAAATACTTGAATGTTTCCAAGCAGTCCAGCCATTGTAGCTTTCATTTGTTCCTTGGCTAAACTGACCACCGCTTACTGACTTATGTTTATCTGCAGTTCAGTGATAAAGTTCCCTTAATTCTCCACTGAATTGAAATATTTAGGGCATTGCCACAGCTGTGTTTATTCTCACACTCCACCACAGTTATGTAAATACTGCATATGGAGCTGTTTCTGATAAAGCCCATACCAACCCAGAGGAATTATATGTTAGCTCTAGATGGCTGCCAAGATGCACGGCATCTCTCCAGCTTGGCAACGTGTATGAATGATATCACATTTTCTCAGAGATCATTTGGCAAACCTCATAATAAAAGAGTAATTTTCGCTCTCCTTCTCAAAGAGTTTCTCTGAGCAGAAGAGTATTTCCAGCATCCCATTTCCACCCACAGAACATGGGGGTGACACAAAACTCAGTGCCTCCAAATGCTGTAACCTTGCAAGTAAGAGGCCAAACCTCTCTCCCTCGCTGCTTCCAGAGCTTTTACTTTACAGGGGATCAGAAGTTGAAAGCAAATGTTTGATAGACCATATTCATTCCACATTTGATAAGGCCTCTGTGTAGGAGCATTCATTATCTTGGAAATACCTTTTATCAGATCTCCTGAAAGCACTTCTCCCACCACCATTGGCTCAGGATCAAATCAGGCTCTGCTTTACACTTTGCGCCTTTTCCTGGGTCAGATTATGTATTCAGTCACTGATTAAAGTTGGAGTAAATCCCTTGAAGTTAATGATAAGCTGGAGCCAGAGTTATTCAAGTCCATCATGCTACTTTGATATTGCACCAGCATAGCCAGGAACAAAACACTCTGACATGGACTTTGCAAACTTAAAAAGGGATTGAGGGCTAAACTGCTCATGCCATTTCCCCTTCATTGTCTACACATGAAACAGCGGTAAGTAATTTTGTTGATTTCTGAGTGTAGAAATACAGGAAGCTTTCCAACACTGGGGGGATGTGGTGAACAGAATCAAAGATGAGATCTAAATAGCAGTAGTTTTTTTATAAGATAAAAATCTAAACTATTAAGGCTTTTATTTAATTCTACATCCATCAGGAGATAAACCAGGAATAAAGTTTATTTCCATTGCTTGATTTTAACATCAGGCTGAGTCATCAAGGAAAATATTCCAAAGAGACAATACTAGCAGCACACCAAGATCTCCAGCACATGCTGAAGAAGCATGTTTGTTGCACGTAAACAGAGGTGAAAGCAATTGTACAAAGCAAACATAATTTGGCAATCAAGTAAAAGTTTTTTGTATGAAAGTCCCCAGGCCCCCTTGCTGTCACAGTCGTACTTGCTGTATTAACAATTATTTGCTGACTCTCCACTTACAGCAGCCACTGTGGATGTAGCTCCTTATTGCTCGGAAGCTGGACTAGACTGGTGGCCATGCAGAGGGTCTATGTACCACTAATGAGCTGTCACAGCTGATTTCATTTCCATTTGCTGCCAGCTGGGCTTTAATAAAAGGGCTATCAGTGGAGCCACGCAGCATGTGAGTAAGGGGAGGACTGGGTTCTGCTGTGGGCTTGCTGATATTGCTGTGTGCTGATGCTGAGCAATCTGCAGAGCACATCACATGCTGCCTTCTCTACCCATAACGATAATGAAAGTTATTTAATACTTTTTAAATGCCTACAGAAGTTAAGAAGCAAAACTTTTTCCCGATATCACACAAAAGACCACTTTTTCTTTTCCTTCTTGTACTTTTCTTTCATGTTCTTGTTACAAAAGTATTAGCATTGCAGAAGTACGCTGTGCAGCCCTATTTTGCACCAAACAATGGCAAAAGTGCTGTTTCAAGGAGCAGTGAGATCAGTTACTTGAGAAAAAAATATTTTAGAGGGACTGAATGAATTTGATTTAACCTCAAAAGCATGATGCCTAACATGGGGGTCCAACCTTCTGCCTGGGCTGCAGTGAGTGAAGTGGAACTGTCTTGGGCTATGCATAAAATATACATTATATTTAATGTATGTAAGTAACAATAAATCTTTCATATTTTTTATTAAAACATAAAAAAAAAAAAAAGGGCAACAAAAACATGAAGCTAGTGGGTTGGACACGTATGACCAGAAGAGGCTGTGTTTGCTGTGGTCTTACGCTGAAGCAACTCTCTGACAGTAAAAGGGAAAATATTTATGTTAGGAAAAAAGTTGTTTCAGTCACAAAAACTGCACCTCTAGTAAAGCCTCAACCAAGCTCAAAGCATGCTGCTGCCTGAGCTGAATCTGGCAAAGTAAAAGCAAGTGGCTGTGGCTGGTGATAGCGGTCAATGACCCTTCAGATTGAGACAGCTCAGAGACGAAGGCAGACAGTTTCACTCAGCTGCATAAGAAAGATACCATGGCCTTGGAGAAGAATTAGATGTCTTCTCAGAAAGGACAAGACAGCAGCAGAACCCAGGGGAAATACAGGGACACGATCTACAAGCAGGGATGAACACTGCTGCAGAAAGGAGACGAACGAGTGGGGCTGCTGACAGCTCTGCTCTGCCTCGCTGATGAACTGTCAGAGGGGAAAGCACTGCTGGAAGAGCCAGGTGGCAGGCGCACCTCCAGCTAGCAGGATGTGTCCGAATGTTTTCTTACTTTACAGGTCCACTTTTTGGCTTAAATGATGAAGAAATCCCAGGGATCACCGATTCATTGCAAAGTGAAACAAACCAGAAGCCACGATGACAAAACCACAAATCCTCTCCGGATCAATTACTGATCTCCAAGAGTTGGGGAGAGAGAAACGTCTGGGAGCCAGCACCTCAGAGACGCTGCTGGCCTCTCTGGTGATGGCAGGCACGTGTCACGTCCCAGCACTGGCTCTACTGCCAGCACAGTCGGTGAACTCATCTTTCCTTTTAATAGACTCAGAGATCAATGGAAAACTCTGTGTAAGTGATGGGAAGAAATAACAACTTCAGTGTAACTCGGATTCCTACTACAGGGAAAAGGATTTTCAATTAGTGGAAATGTGTGTTAAAGCAGGAATTGACAACAGGGTATTAGAAAAGCTATGTCTGTGCACACAACTTACGCCCTGAAGCCCAGCCTCAGCACCTACTGATGTTGAGCTGGGGCACCAAAGATAGCAGCCCATCATCCAAGGTTCCCATGTGGCTGTAATTTTGCAATTTGCTGCTATACAAATGACCAGAGAAGGTGCAGAAGAGAGCAGTTTTGAATACACAAGCTGAAAATCCTGCTCGTTAATTAACAGCAGGTTCGGCAAGACCTGAGCCATAAGACTGAAATCCAATTTGGAGACCCACTGATAAGCACGGGAAGGCCCAGCACAGAGCACAGGGTAACAGCCAGGCAGGAAAAGGGGTCTTAAAGTTGATGGCTGGCTACAAGCAGTATCATAAAGACTACCAGGACAAGGAGCATGAAAGAAATTGAAACACATCAACTTCCTTTGTTTGGCAATCCCTTGCCTTTGTTTGGCAGATCTCAGTGGTGTTAAAATTGCTCTCCAACATTATTTAGGGGCAGCACGAATGTCAGCAGTTACATACCTTACATACAGATGCACACAGAACACCGTTAGCTGTTTGCCTTCCTCTGTCCTGCCTTGCAGCACTCACACAGCTCTTCCTTGTCCTTTAATTTGTGACATATTTCATTTGTGATTTGATTTTTCTCTTTTTTCCAACAATGTTCACTAAGTAAAGTTTATTGCTGTTTTCACTCTCTTGGTTCACTTTACGGGTTAGCTTCTTTCTCCATCACCTTTTCTTAATTTATTCTCCCTTATATCCATGTATTTCCTCATGGCAATTTCTTCTTACTGTTCCCTCTCCCCTGATTTCTTTCCAGTTACTTTACTCTCATTCTGTTCCTCAGCTGGAAAAATCAAAATTCTTTGACTTTTTCAGAACTACTTTAACTGAAGCAGTGACTGAAATACTCCACAAATATATATATATCACAAAACCCACCAGAATTGTTTTTTTTCTTTTGTTTTTCTCCATTAACTTCTTATTTTCACACAAAAGAAAGACTTTGGTTAAAAGTCTACTAAACAAAAATCCACCTGAAATTGTTCTGCCACCCTCAGGTACTATCTCCTCCATACCACGCATCCTTCCTTGCCACCCACTCCCCATGACACATTTTTATTCCTGTTAGGTCACATTTGGTCCCTTTCACAAAGACACAGACACTAAGTTGATCACATACACATATTATTTTACAGTAACGTGTTCAAGAGTTCTTTGCCCATTCTGTTTGCGCTGGAAATGAGAATGACACCAGGATCTTGGCTGTCCAACAAAAAGGTTGGCGAGGGAGAAAGCTCCATATCATTATGTTAGGGGAAAAAACATGGCATGTTTTTCAAGAAAATGAGACTACCAATCCCAGACTCTACCAGGACCGACAAAGATTGAAGGTCATTCACAATATAACATAACTATTGAGTTCTACACTAGTATCTCAAATACCTCACGGCAAGACTCACTGTGTGCCCAAATTCTGGTACATATCCCCAGTAACTCAGTTTTCAAGCTACTGCAGGTCCTCAGGAGATCAGAAGGCTGTTTAACTACTTCAATATGATTTAACAGAACAAAAATTAAACACTCCTTGTGGGAAAGCAATCCAAAGCTGCAGTAAATAAAAGTAAATGAAGATCCAAAGTTCAAGCTGAATTGTTGTTTTGTTTGCGTAAATGAATATCCTTGAGGTTGTTCTGCAGAAAATGGTCTTTGGTTTTTTTGTTGTTGTTTTATTTTTTTTCTTGTCAAAAATATTAGCTGGTGATTGGACTCAAAAGAGACTGAAACACACAGTTCTGCAGGAGGAACAGTCCTACAGAGGTGTCTGATCTCAGTGGCCTGCCAAGAAGGCTAAGGAGAAACTGAGGCTAAGGTATAAGCCCACATGAACTAGAACAAAACCAGTGACCTGTTTGGCTGGTGAAGGGTTTCACAATTGATGGAAAATAACTGTAATCACAAAAAAAAAGAAAAAAAAAAAGAAATTACCCTTTCTGCCTAGAGCCTTTAGAACTATAGGGTCAGAAAACAGTCTCCAGGCAGCATAGATGATTGCAGATTGCAAAATATACCAGCAATTGCAGAACTGCACAAAGAACACACAATATAGATGCTACAGGACCATCAAACAGCCTAGCCTGAACCAATTATTAACTCTAGCTTTTAAGGACTTGCCTCAAAATTCTGTGAGAGAAGAACTACACTCCTCTGGGTCTGTCCTCTGACATCTCTATTCCTGAATGCATAGACCATAGCTACCAAGGAGAGTCCCACAGCTGGACATGTTCCATGTATTAAGGAGCAGGAGCCCTAACCCAGTGCCCAGCCACTCATCCATCCCACCTCTGCACTCCTGTCACCTCTCTGCCCACACCTCAACTTCTTCTCTCCCCTGTCCCCAGGATACAGAATGGGATGCTGTAAATGCGTTTTTAGCTAAATTAACTTCTCCTAGCTTGAAAAGAGAGAACACTGGGTAAATCTCAAGTACCTCCTACGTGTTCATCCTTTCCAGTAAAAGCAGATTTGGAGGGGGGGGGGGGGGGG
>WBMW01000976.1:2291346-2352312 GCA_013396635.1 Penelope pileata
AAGCAGTTCCAGTATTATAAAAAACAAGAACACAAGTCGTCACATCCAGCTTTACATGAAAGGAGGGTTTGGATCCATAAGACTAAAATTGTTAGGAGGTGAGGTCAAAAACCCAGGTTTGCCTTGATCTCAATTCCACTACGCTTTGTGAGCAAGGATGTAAAGGGCTTCACAGTGGCAGACAATCCTCCTGTAACAGACCATGTACGCTGCAACGGCCCGGGACAACAGAGCGGTTTAAGCACAAGGGGACAACCGACCACAATTTCACCCTGATTTATCGCTGATTTTGCTCTTCTCTGGATTTGAATTACACCCTTTTAAGTTGCTTTACTTTAATGTTGGATTGTTGATTTCTTCCCCAGCTTAACATTAATCAAAACAGAAAATAAACACAACTCACCAAGGAAAAAGAAAAAACAGTAACAAAAATTCGTGATATAAATCAGGACTTGGACTCTTGCAGGCTCAATGACTTCTTCAAAGTACTTATTGATATTCAAATAGCAAAACATGCCTGTACCAGTAATGATAATTTAAGTGCTATACGCCTTTCATCCAAGGATCTCAAGTAGCTCACAACAACACTGTGAACTGAGTATGTTCTTTCTATTTCACAGAGATTTTGTCTAAAGCCAGAGAGCAGCTCAGTACCAGCATGAGCAGCTACACCCAAATTCCTTGCAGGGTGGAGGTGAATTTTTTTTATACTGGTAACGTGCCCATTATAGTATCTGCACCTTTGCTCTCTCTCCCACATGTACAAGTCCTTTTGCCTTGTTTTTTTTTTTTGCCTTCCCAGAACACAAGGTAACAGCAATAGAAAAAGGACCCAAGTTTCCTAAACTAGAGGCTAACCCTGCTAAATAGGTACTGCCTGTCATGAAATGGTTCAACATCTCCTTAGCCTGGGCCCAGGGCTCAGCACTTCACTCTACCCATGCTTCTGTCACAACCAGCACGCTCATGTAGCATCAGCTGTCCCTCGCCGAGCCCAGCGCTATCAAAGTACCTCTTTAAGAGGGGGAGAGACGGAAAGCAAAGTGAGATAAATGGGAAATATGCTCCACAAGAGCAGCCATAATTCACTCGGTACATGTGGTCACCCCTCCCTGCTGCACTGCCCTCCACCAGTCACACAGCAGCTACGTGACTCGGGGCACCACTCCTTCTTAGCAGGAAAAAAACACGGGCTCCACTGCTGTGTGCCTGAATCACGCTGCTCTTCCAGCAGAAGCCAGCCTTGACTTTGCATACCAGTGGCTGCACGTGCCTGGCAACATCAAAGTGTGGTCACGTTTTCCACTCAGGAAGCAGGGCAGAGGCACGAGGCACCATGTCAGGACTCTTTGGCACTGACTAATTTTTGCCTCCCTGCCCCATGTGGTTCCCTTTAAACTACATGGGCATGATCTTGAAGAACAGCAGGAACTAAGAAGCTCAAGCTCTTTTAATGCCTTCCTGTAACCCTTCCAAAGTGTAAGAGTTGTACTTCAGAGCAACAGTGAAACTGGGAGTGCTGGAAGCGTGGCAGGTCCCAAACTACAGCATTCATCTTTCACAGAGTTTTACTGAACAGGCATGGAATTTCTCCTCGTATTCCAGACATCACATTTATAAATAACCATTCAGCCTCACAGCTAAAAATGCGTTAGAAAAACATTCAAGAAATTCATTTTTAGACAGCTCTATCCTAGAGCAGTGCCACAGCTCCCTGACTTCTGCTTAAAGATGCTTGTATTTGTATTTCATTTTCGCAATCTTTTGTTTATGTTTGGAATCAACCTGGCTCCAGTTTTTTTGGTGCAAGGACTGGTTTTTGCTGTGTTATATTGAGTCTGGTTGAAATTAAGCTTTTATTTTTAAGGAAGTTTCACTTTTCCATTCCTTACTGCAACAGAAGTAAATACATCCAAATTCACCAGAGTTTGTTTTACATTTAAGATGAAATTGAAAGACTGAAATTTCATTTCAGAATCACACAGGGATATTTCTGTTCATATTTACATAACTTCTCCATAAATGTCACACCAGTTACAACTCAAATGTTCAGTCTCACTGATCTGATGGTGTGCACTGCTGACAGTGTCTTAGTTTCTAACAGAAGTTACTTCTCTCACAGTGTCTGGTATGAAGCTATGTTTTGGTCTCAGAAGAAAAACAAAATTGATAACACCTGGCAGTGTTGAACACAGCCAAGGACATATTTGGTTCCTCAGTGAAGCAGTCAGGAGGCATAAGGAGCCAGGAACTGGGAGGGGACAAGACCAGGGCAGCTGACCCGAACTGACCAAAGAGCCATTCCATCCCACATCACATCATAGGATTCTTATGGAAGGGGAGGCTCTTGCTCGGAGGGAGGGGCTGCTGGCTGGCTGGGTATCAGTCGTTGGTCCCTTGCTTTGTGTATCATCTATTGTTTCTTGTACATATATATGTACTGGTATCTCTTTTATTGTCTCTGCTGTCTTAGTAAATAGCTTTTATCTCAGCCCACGAGTTCTACCGTATTTATTCCTTAATTCCCTTCCCCATCCCACTTGGGATGGGGGAGGGTGAGCGAACAACCGTGTGGGACTTAGCTATCTGCTGGGTCAAACCACAACAACAACGTATTAAACAATGTAAGAAAAAGTTTTTAAAAAGAATGTGTACAAAAATAACCAGTTTTAGGAGCACCACTTTTGCAATAAATCTTGCAGATACTTTAGTGAATCCAATGTAAAAAAAAATTTTAATCAAAGCAATGAAGCAACTGAAGACTACAGCTGCACTTGCAGTATCCAGGTCTCAGTTAGCCTCAACCCTCCCTGTCATCCTGGGAAGCTTTGGTAATTCCCAGTGCACAATGGCAGGCATGAATGCATCCCAGCCCAATCTACCACCTCTAAAATGTATCTTCTGCTGAATTTTAATTCTGATTGTAACTCTCAGTCCAACCCTTAAATAGCTCAGAGATAAGAAAACTTCCTTATCTGCTCTGAGTGTCCTCATTGTCACTCTGTCGGATGAGGTCCATGACCTGCACCTGTGCTCGCTCCATGCGCACAGCTGGCAGCCAGCACCATGCTGCTATGGACTCGCCCTGCACTCATCTTTCTTACCTTCAAAACCAAGATCATCTTCTCTCTTCAAAGGGCCAAATCCTGCCAGTGGGTACGGCAATGAATACCTTATCTATAACAGTGGATCCCTGCTGTAGTCCTCTTTCAGGACCACACTGCTTTGGACTCCTGCCACTGGAAAAACATGATCTGTGTGCACTAAGTGTTGGCAGGATCAGGCCCACGCTTCCTGGGTTTGGCTGAACAAAGTGCAAGCGGAATTTTGGGGTGCTTTCAAAAGCAGAAGAAAAAACCTTTTCAGTCAGTGCAGCACAGCCTTAGTTCCTACAGTCAATGCCATGTCTCCTGTACTTGTGGAAGTACTTTTGTATCAGGTCCCAAGCACAAACACAACAAATTTAATCTCAGAGATGTTTTCCTCTTTTTTCCCCCCTCCTATTCCTTACTATTATCACCAAAAATTGATGAAAAGCTTTTTGTACTGCAGTAGAATTTACAGCTTATTGGTATTAATTGCTGCGACCATTCCCATATGTCCCTTCAGTGAGGGGACACTCCCCTCTGAGTCCTGACATCAACCATCAGAGCTGCTACCAAGGACACCTATCAGTGAAAACACAGGCAAACAACAGATATAAGTGGTAATTATGTTAACCTAGTTTATTCCAGCCTAAAATATAACAACGGCTCCTGCGTCTAGACGAGACTGACATAGATGCAACTAAAATGCTCTGCATCTTTTCTCTTATTGCCATGTTTGTACTACTAAAAATATTTTCCTACATACTCAGGCTTGGCGTTGGTTTGTATTACACAGGATTTTCTCTTTGGTATCTTACAGCTTTTTTAATCAGCTAACAGGGAAAACAACCCCTTATCTCCCTGGGACTGAACTCGTAGTTTGGGTGAAGGAGACATCTGAGAACTGTCAGCTCTAGAGGCACCAAATTTCACTCCTGCTCTGAAATAACAAGCTCACCAAACTATCTGAGGATAGACACAGACTTAGGAATCTCCTAACTGGGTCTGGTCTTAAAGGAGAAGCAGAAAACCCATGCAAGGCCACCAGCTCTAGTGGGAAAAGCAGAACCTGAACTTCCTCCATGCCTGTTAAACCCACATTTCAGCTTTCTAAGAACAGGAGATGATGCAGTGTCAACAAGCAGGTATTTCCTTCCAGGTCCTTTCAAACAGGTATCTTCTCATGCTGAAAGTCAAACCAGCTATGCCTGGTTCCACAGCACCGCTGTGACATGACCTCAGGTGCAACCACTGCTGGAGAAACACCTGCACTGGAGAACTCATGCCTTCTGTGTCCACGCTTGGCCTTAGCTACTTCTGAAAATTAGTTCAGGTAAAGCCCAGAGGAGACCTTTTATGGCCTGCACATGCTCTGGCAGTCTGCCAGTGTTGCTTTTCTAAAACTGTACAGCAAAATGACACCATCAGTTATGAGATCGATGTGTGTCAGGTCACTGGGTTATAAAACAGAAGTGTCGTAAGCATTTAAGGACATGGTTTGGTCTCTGATGTGAACAAAGATCCAATTATTTTTGTAGGATCAGATTACTATCTTGGGATATATTTCAGTGGGAAAGGGTCACTGCATTGTAATAGCATTTCCACTGAGAAATACCAGTTCCAGTATTTAGAATTGTTAAAAAAACTGAAATCAGTGAAGACATGAATCTATGGGATACTACTATTTCACTGCAGCTAGCGTGACGGTGAAGTACTGTGCACTTGGATGGAAAAATCCAACTTAGACTGTACATTGTGTTGGACTACAGTAAAAATCAGAAGTCACTCTTTCCACAGGAAATGAGAGTAACACAAAATGAAAACCATGATAGTAAGCAATTCGGCTCTCACACGCGTTACTTCCTAGTTACCCCTAAGAACATACATTTGTAGCGCACTTCAGAAAAAGTTAGCACCATCACAAAAGTACCATCAGCAGTGAGCACCTGCCCCTCTGAATCAGTCCTCCCATCTTTTACACAAAACTGAGGACAAGAGTGATAGAAGCTGAGAATTACAATGCAGGCCAAAAAAGAAAAAAAAAAAAAAAAAAGAGAAAGATGCTAAAAGAATTTCATCAACATGTGTAATGATGAGATCTGCCTGCATTTTTTAAACATACTCCATGCACGGAGAACCACAACCTCTCAGGCTAGCAATACAGCTGTCAGGCCTTGACATCTTAAACTGTACAGATATATGAGATAAAAAGCTGCCTCTATCATCAGCCATCTTGATATAAAATTGAGAAAGACTGGTAGTGGTAATTGCTGTTCTGTAATTGTACTTCTGTAGTGGGCATTTACCACTGACTGTGGCAGCAACCACTTGGTGAGATGAAGACCGGAGTAAAGCAATACTAAACAATAAAGCTGGGGGTAGCACAGGGAGAAGGGAAAACCTTAAGAAGGTCCAACAAATATAAAAAATAATGGAAGTATATCACACGGATACTGATAAAGCTTCTGAATTGCAGTACAAGAGAATATAGGGGAACCCTTCCCCCCAGATCCCTTTCTGCTCTCCCCTCTTCCCATTACTGTTGTCTGCAAATGAAAATGTACTTTTTTGCTCAAGCTTATACATAATTGCTGAGAACCAAAGGCATTCCACACCATTTCCTGATAAGCCAGCACACTGGAGAAAAACAAAAAGGCCATTATTTGGATGGAAGAACCAGTCTGTATTGCTGACTTGACCGGTTTCTTTTCTATCCCTGAGCGTGCAGCTGTTCCACACATGTTATAAATAAGGGCTAGTGAGCTCAGCTTATTTTTAGTGTTATGAAAAAAAAGTCACAGAAATTCCACATTCATGTCCTCTACATGGAACTTTTCTCCTATTTTTGACTTTAATGTCCAGAACTGAATGGACAAAACAGGCTATTCTTTAAAAAAAAAAAAATCGTAAAAAGAGAAACGAAAATGTAATTTACTGGGATCAGACTAGGCCAGCCCAGAATATGTAGTCAGTTAGTGTGTACAGTTTCTTTTCCTTCAAAAGAAGACATTCAGCTGGGACAAGAACAAAAACCTGTGATTCTATTTCTAACAAAAATGTTGGATTACTGCTCTGAAGAGTTTTTATAGCACAACCCAAAAGCTGACGTGTCTCTGTGTACCCAGAGCTGAGCACTCAACCCAGTCCCACAAGGCTCAGAGACAAGCACATACCCATCTCCAACCAGTGCTCTCTTGCTCCTTGCTGCATGAGTCAGAGCCCATCACCAGCTCCTGCCCACCAACCCCACAGACGAAGAGGCCAGAACTGTTCAATGTGAAGGCAAAGTCCCAGCCCCAGGCAGAATCCCTGCTCACCTGTTTTCGGGGTCTGACACCGCCATGTTGCGTGTCACGTAGCACATCTTGAGCGGTATTGTCTTCTTGTCCCTGTGGATGGAGAGCGAAAGCTGCGACAGTGGGTCAGCAGACACACAGCCCAGGCGGGGGGACTCCGGGGGAGGCGTTTCCCATCCGATCTCTGAGACAGGGGAGCCCTTCTTCACGTAGGGTGTTGCTTCTCTCATGTATTTCACTATTAAAAAAAAGAGGGGAAAAAAAAAAGTAAGAATAAATGGATGTTCAGTAGTTCCATTCACTGGGAGTTCTTTGAACTGGTACCAACCCTCAGCAGCTGGTACCAGTAGGTAGCTCCGAAAGTAATGCCTTCTATTTATTTCCATGGAAATTACAACAGCTACAAAAAACACAATAGCACTATTTGATTGAGCAAATTCTCAGCTACAAAACACTGTTTTTCAACATAATCATCACCATCAATCAATTTGCATGGTTGAGCTGATTTAGACACTCTTCATTTCATGGTGTCATGGCTGTGCATGGCCATCCGGAACGCAGCTTGTCTTTCATGTCACTGTTGCCACTGCTGAAATGCGCTACCTCTGCCTTACTGTGCTCACATCCTCTGCTTCGTCTCCATAAACGTTCAGCAAGCATCAGTGAATGTCAATGGGTGTCGTTTTTTCTGCATGGAGGAATTCAGTTCCACACCTTTGCTTCATTCAAACTTCCATGTCAGGCACCATTTTGTCAGACTGCCCCTCTGCTGCCATCTGTCACACGGCAACAACATGTCACGGAATATTGGTGGGAAGGTTCTCTACTGCCATACCACCTCTGATGTGTGGGCCAACACAGCAAAATAGGAGGCATTACTTTCGGAGCAGCCCTCTTACATGCAGCATCACAGCACTGGAAGCTGTGCAAATACAAAAGGTCGAGATGTGATCTCAGCACGGTACAACGAGCAAAACAGGAGAAAAGAACAGAAAAGGACAAATAAGAACATAAGGATCCACAGAGCGCACGGCCAGGAGAGCCATCTGACCTCTGCTCAACAGGCTCTAAACCCCCATGGAGCAATTCTTATGTACAGAAGCTGTGGGCTGGATGAGCTACAGGAAAGTTTTTTAGAAAGACATTCAGTGAAGCAACAGTGAATGTATTATTCCCTTATCTAAAATGCTCCAGTGATACTCCCAGTGCTGGGAACTTGCATCTCACTTCTGGTTCACACTTGTCAGCATCCTGCCACTGATCTCTATAGCTACTTCTGCTTGCCAGGAAGCCATTTCAGCTGGTTCGCTTGTGTATAAATGTATGGAGGAAACAAAAACCAATTCCCCTATCAGCCTTCTCTTGGAGAAATAAAATCAAGTTCAAGCCTTTTGTGATAGCCGAGGTACCAGATTAGATCTGTTCTCAGTCTCTTTCAGAACTTTTTTCAGTATGGATAGGGAAAGTGAATATAGCATTCCCAAACGGTCTCACCTGTACTGTATGCAGAAATTAATATCCCTTTTATACTCCATATTCTTCTCTACATGCAGGCAAATATTGCAATATTTTTCCTATTTTTTTAATTATTTTGGGAGTTCCCGACCATTTTTGCTATACATTCACTCTAAAGCCCCTCTCAGTACTGCACTCAGTGCTTCCTCAGTGAGGAGCTGCCCTCCTCCTTCACAAACCTGACAGAGCTCCTCCAAGAAAGGGTCTCACCTTCCAGCACCTTGTTTGAACAAACATATCCTACCTACACAGGTGTGGCTGCCTACCCGGCTGCTGCTGCTCGGTTCTACGCACTGCTCAAGCAGCGATGGGAGGAGCTGGAAGGGCAGGAGCACTGTGACTTATTTGGGGACATCATTAAAATGCTGCGAGAGGATTTCAAGGAAATGGTGCAGATCATCGCGTCAGCTCGGCTGAAGAGACTGAGATTGATTTAATAACAAAAAGATGGGAAAATTACAAAAGGGCATTGTGGTGAAGGAGGAAAGCAGACGTGAATTGTTTGATGTACAAAATGAAAGCAAAAGCAATGGAAATACTCAGAATGGAGAACAAGAGTGGTGTTTCTGTCAAAACCACAGGTAAGGTCGGTAATTTTAGCAGCACTGTTTTCACTGCACTTCATAACAGCTTTACCAGGAGAAATACCTGTGCAAACCTAGAATAAAAGCTCTGTGAGCATCTATCGCTCTCCTTCCTCTAAATCACCTCAGTGTACGTCTTGCCATGCTGCACTCTCTTTCTTTAAAATCTGTTCACTTCAATTATAAGGACCTCTGGTTTTAGGAATATAAATATCAGATATTCCACTCCAAGAAGGATCATTTGTGATTTATCGGAAATGCTGTCCTACCCAACTCTGCTGTTTGGATTTCTTTGTCCCATACCATGCTGGTTAATTTTTGAAATTCACTTCTATAATGCTCATAGAAGTGCTGTCACAAGATTCCATGGAGCTTCCAAAAACTTATCAAAGCAAAAGGTGTTGAGTTGATTTTTTGAACTTTTTGTTGGTACCTAACTGGATTTCATGATCTAAAAATCTGTGCCATCTAACTCTCAAGTGCTCACCCTTGAGCACTGCATAAATTATCTGATCATCTGATGCATAAGAATTGCTTCACGGCGCAGGTGATGGAGCACTGGAACAGCTGCCCAGGGAGGTGTGGAGTCTCCTTCTCTGGAGATACCCAAGACCCATCTGGATGCCCACCTGTGTGACCTGCTGTAGGGAGCTGCTTTGGCAGGGGTGCTGGACTCGATCTCTAGGTCCCTTCCAACCCCTGCAATTCTGTGATCTTTGTGTGATTCGAAGGTGTTGATATTGGGTAGTTTTTGACAGTGCCATGAAGGTTTGGCTCTTAACAGCTGGCATGTCTGTCTGGATGTGCTTATGGAATGAAAGAGACTGAACACGTATGGATGTGGTGAATCTTTTCTTGCTTCCTCTAAACTAACAATTTTGTCGTTAGCTTAGATGGGAGGACAGCTGATGCTGTAATTTTGCCTACAAAGCTATTTCCTTTAAAATTAGGGATTATCAATTAAAATGTAGAAAAAAGCAATCCAATATGCTTTTGAACTCCATTACAGTGACATGCCAGCAAATGTGATGCTAAATAAAGGTCTGGATCACAACAGTGTAGCTATTCATACATGCTATTCTCATCCTCTTTCAGCGGCAGGTATATGCATTAAAGCTGAGCATCTTTTAATTAAGGAAAGAAGAGAGGGGCAGGGGAAGGAAGGAAGCTGAAGTGAAAAATCTGGCTCTAACTCTAAGCTATAAGCAGGAAGGCAAAATGTGAATTTAATTCCCAAGATGCAGGAACCGAAAAGAGTCATTCCTCCCATGTGCCAAGAAGCCAAGTTTCCACGCGACACAGCGGTGAATTCATGGCAGGCAGCTGCACTATTTCAGAAACTCCTGTGAGAGAGGAAGTGTGAGCAGGAGGAGACAGCAGAGCGAAATCCTCCTTCCACAAACCAAGACCCAAATTCAGCAAAAGCCAAGAAAACTACCTGGAGGAAAAACATCTTATGAAGACTCCTGACAACTTCTGAACTCCCTAGCAACTATTTTCTGCTAACTTTCAACAAGAGATGGACACTCAGCCCCAGAGACTTATATGACTAAAGATGCACTAATATACTGGTAAAATACACTGTTGAACACCATCTTGCTACAAAATTCTACAAGAGAATTTAAAAATAAAGTAAATATATATGTTTTCTGTCTAAAAATAACAATTTTAGTATATTTCTAATAATTATTTCCTAATTCCCACCAAATACAAGCACAGCCCTCTAGATTCACTGCTGAATTCTGCAGTTTTACAAAACAGACTTCAAGGCTGTTGCATTTTCAGATGTGTTTCATTTATTAAAAGCCCCCCAAATGGCTACATGTAAATATGTACAAATGGAATGTAGAAATGGAACGTGACCCAATTATAATTCTTTTTGTATCATTTAAATTTCAGAGCCACTGCTTTCCATTTGGCCCCATCAATGCCCATCATCATGTATCTACAACCGAAGTCCAGTTTATGACTTCAGCTAAAACAAGGCACATCTTGTTCAGATGATTCACACGTTTAATCATCAAATATTTCCGATTTATCTCTAAACTCTGGATGCAAATACTGCAGAACACTGTGTTTATAGCAGTGTACCAGAAACCCTACTACGCATAGAAATTTATGGTGATCCATACGTTTTTATTCTACAGTCTACCCATTAACCACTTCCTATTCCAGCCAGTACAAAACAAGTCGATACCAGTACGTATTACAGGCATATTCCTGTTCCTTGCTGCACAGAGAATCTTGAATGCAAGGGTGTTAATGTACAACTGAAGTCACACAATTCCCTTCCACCATGAAATTTGAAAACTACAAAAACTGAAATACGGACTATTGGACATTAAAGTAATAATGTTGATAATGTTCAGTTTTCAGACCATTACACTCAAGCACTAGATTTCCCTTAGGGTGCAGCAGCATAAATCCAGGTACTGACTGAAAAAGAAAGCTTCTACAGAGAACACTGCTTTTATACTTTTTAAAACTGCCGGTGAAGCTACCAAATAGGTTGAAAACCCAAAACATTAAATGAAATAAGGCACAAAACTGAACAATAACTCAGAGTTATGTATAACTATGCTTCAGGCAAGTGTACATATGCCAACAGGATATATGGATAGATTTATAACATAAACACAGTTATTAAATATATACTCATATAAAAATGTTACATTCTTTAAGACCACCAGAACACATTCTGCAAACACAGAAACCAATTCGCAGCGACTGAGATAAAATTCTAATGCTTTCATTATCGTAACTCAATTTATTGATAGACCATAATTTCAGTGAAGAGTTATCTAAATTCATCTGTTTGATGCTGTGCCTCAACCTCAGATATCCTTATATTCACTACTAATTAATGATCCATGCCCTTTTGGTATACCACAAATTAGAAACTGCGGTCAAGCAATTAAAATTCCAGTCTCCGGAGCTCCCCTCCCCACAAAGAGAAGCGGAAGTGGCAGTCGAATGAATTAATCCACTGATACACATTGAACACTTCACATTTATTTTTTCATCTGTGAGACAGGCAATGCAGCTTCCAAAAAAGCACTTCATTTATATGCAGTTCTGCCAAGTCCCAAGCCTCCACAATTAATCTTTTGTTACTCTTCACAGATGACTTTTTTTTTTTTTTTAAGAGAAAGAAGCAGGCTTTTAATGAGAGAAATACTACAGACAGACTTGGTCAGGTTCTTGGCCAAACAGTTCTGAGGAACTGGGACTCTTCTGACACATTCAAACTGTTTCCTAGGAGGGAAAATAAAGACCACTGACGAGAAGCCAGCACTCCAGAGCAAAGCTCTTTCATTACTATAGGAATGAGGACAAAAAGTGCAGGTCTACAATATGAAAGTAAAGGGAACAACATGCCTGTATCTGCTCAAAGAAAGATGATCCAGGACCTCTCCTTTGCAGGCAAAAAGCACAGAGTCTTCTCTTCATGCATTCATTCTCTCCTAATTAAGCAATCAGACAGCTACCAAGGCTAAGCAGAAAATATCAGCCAGAAGCCTCTTAAAGCTATTTGCACATTACTGATACCTATATCCCAAACACACAGGCTTTCCCAAGTTCCCATAAATCGATATTTATCTGATCTGAAGGCTGGCATAGAGAAGAGGAGCTAGGCAAGTCCTCCTCCGTACTTCAGATGTATGAAGATTGCATTAAGGAGTTGCAGAAGGAGTCACTCAAGCCCATGGGACTGAATCTGATTAGATCAATTGCTTTTATCAGCTTGTTCAGTATGAAGATTCTGTTTGACTCTTCTGTGCTGGAGTGCATCAGGACATCTGCAAGTCCAAGTTAACAAATCAGAGCCAACCAAGGGCTGCTGAAGTGATACTGTAAAAAGATGGAAAAAAACAGGCAGTAGCAAAATCTAGCAGGTACGTGGGCTTTGGAAGGGCAGATCAGACATGCAAGTCAATCTTTCAGCATGATTGTGTCATTTTGTTTGATGAAATGTTAAAACACAGAACTTGTGGTGTAGCAGGTTTCCTAAGGCGCAACACAATATGGCCCAAATGGTTTCAGAGCTAGTTATAGCTGAAAGGAAAAGACTTGCCAAAAATTCATAAGGTGTGCCCAAGCTATGCCAACTTAAATGCAGAATATTCTATATTCCTGTCAATTCACAGAGCTAGAGAAAAATCTACTGTATTAAACAATTTAGTATTGTGATATCCACATTTATCTACTGGCTTCCACATTAAAGAACAAATTTCCACTAAACTCACTCAAACTGCACTCACTACAGTGAAGACGTATAAAAATGAGAGGAGAATCTGCCCAGCTCTAGTGGCAACATCAAAACTAAGACCCAAATATTTGAAGAAAAGAGTTCATGAATCAGATTATCTGTGAAGATATGCCATATGACCCTTTCAACACCAAAACAGTCAACAGTACTGTTTATGAGTGCTTCTACTCCATTTCCTACAGGAACATCTGCTACTATGTCCAGACAAGTAACATCCAGCGACATCATTGGCTTTCTCCAGTGGTGAAAAGGACATGCAATAGTTAACCTCCTGATATACCATGGGCATTAGATTTCCACGTCAGGGAGATGTACAAATTAGTTAAAATAAACACCTTCTGAGAATACAAACTCCTTTTACATTTTGCCCATTTCTCACCCTGTAGTCAGTCAAAGTGGAATGTACCATTTTCTTCTGGTTTAAAATTAATTCAGCTGAATGCTGTATATGTTTCTTAATTCCTTAAAGAGAGAGGTTTGGATCAAGATTCAGGAGACGAACACACCTTTAGAGAAAGCTCACCAGAAGAGAAGGCATTAGCAGCTGGTGCCAAAAGCACAACTGGTAAGCAACCTTCAAGTTCAAGCTTTCAGCGGGCTGCAAACGGGATGGTTGAAAATTAATTTTATTGAATTTTAAAAAATATAGCGACTTTCACTGTGCTCCTTTAAATTAGCAGGTACTCACATAGAAAACGCAGAGCATTGTTAAGAAGTGGTGGTAAGCATCATCACATTCTTTTACCCCCAGAATGAATGTATTTCCTGTTTGAAGCACTTCACAAAATCTGCTATTTCGGGTGGTTAAGAGAACTTTGTCAATGATGTAAGGGTACACTCAGGCCAAACAGCATGAGCTGTCAGTGTGTCCAGGCCCCCATCAAACTGCTCATTACACAAGCGTGATAAGGTTAAGCTAGTGCTGTTATAAATAGAACACTCAGTGCCATCCTTATTTCCTGTGAAAAGTAGCATTAAATGATAAGCAGAATGTGCATTTCCTTTCTATTTATACCATCATAGAGAAAAAAATACAAGCAAACAGTGTGGACAGGGTTCTGTCAAGGTACATAAGAGGGGGAGAAGACAGACTGCTCTCAAGATTGCAAGGGAGCAGTCTGTGAAACCTCATGGTTTTCATAACCTGAATAGGGCACAGGAGCCAGTCAGCAAACAGCCACGCTGCATGACCCACAGCAGATCCCCAAAGGCTCTTATCTTGCTACCAAAGCTGCCACAGAAGTCGAGAAGCTAAAGGAGCAAATGCAGCAGCAAGTCTTGGCCAGGCAGCCCCTTGGGATGCCTTCTCCTTCCCAGCTGCACCAGGGACCTCCCTTTTCCTCTGTGATTTCCCAGTACTTGTAGGGCTGGAAATTACACTCCCAGGCCTTCCCATTCTTCTGTGTCACACTGAAAGAAGTCTTCAAAAAAAGCCATTTTTCCCCAGTTTAAGTTCCTACAGGCTGCCATGTGGGCCAATCCAGCCACTGCATTGTTTGTGAGTTAAATGACCAGGTTCTATTAACAAAGTCCAACTTTTAGGCTAATAGCACAAACGCTAAAGGAAGCGAAAATACAGCTGCAATGCCAAGGAGAGATTTCCATGTTTCTGTTCAAAATAGCTTAATGGAAACTAAACAAACATGAAATTTGGTCATAGTGAAGTATGATGAAACCAAATGCTTGGTCATTGCCTTGATTCTCAGCTCTGAACATAACATAGCACCTGAGTTGATGGAGTGATCAAAAGCGAACGCGGGTTGTCAGTAATCTAGTACAGAAATTTTCAAACTGACAAATTAACAGTAAACTAAAGATAGACTCTACGGCTGATCTTGCTCAATCCTTTCCATTACGATTTCCTCTAGTCATATCTACTACACTGAATGTGTTAATATTTCCCTCCCGATCTGTGAATAGATTATGTTTCTCTTTAGTTTCAAAGTTCCTGTTTCAATAAATCGGATCTATTCAGCTCTGGTTCAAGTAATGTCACTAGTAATGAACGCATGAATTCTAGGGACAAGGGTCCATAGGCTATTCATCAGGCCTCTAATAATGTTATGTAACTTCCCAAAAATAAGTACAGAGATATCCACCTTGCATGATTTGAAAAGCAAACGTTTGCTGGTAAACATTCTGTAAACCCCGGAAGTACAATGTTTGGCGATAAACAAGGTGCCTACAACTTGATCTAAAAGGAGACATTGGTGCTACTTTGAAGAGCTTGTACTGAGAGGAAACTACTCAGTGGAGAACAAGGAACAGCTGCATTGTACAAGTGTCCCTTATCTGATCAATGAAAAATTAAAAAAGACTACTGTCAAAACCTGCAAGCAGTAGCTAAATAACTACATTTTTATGTAAAATGTGGCACAGCTCATTTGCCGCACTGTTACGTGACATTATGAACTTACAATTAGAGCTATGCAAATCTTTCATAATGGAGGAGGAAAGCATCTGAAACAGGCAATTTGGGAGCTGAACATAGAAATTAGCAGTCACATTTTGAGAAAAATCATTGTAGGACCTGTGAGTCACTCACTAAAAATCACACTGGAGCTTCTGATTGTCTCCAAGGCAGAATGCTCCATGAGTTCAAAAGAAAAATTGAGGTTACAGTCACATGATATTAGAACTAGGTTGTCACATTCCTTGTAACTCTGCATACAGCATAAAAATACATATACCTTTATACAGCATAAAAATGTGGCTTCGTGTCAAGCAAGGAAATGGAACAAAAAACACATATTTCTCCAGTCAATTGTTGTAGTGCTTAGATTCTTGAGAACTGTCTTGTATCGAATACTGACAGTACGTTAAGACCAGTATTTTAAAATCTATCATCTAAATCTCAGGAATAAGTCAACCTAGAACTTCTCATATGCTGCTCATGCTTGATGCTTACCCTCACTGCTAGTATTTATAGATCCCTCTCCAATCTCCCACATGCTCAGATGGAATTCAAGGTGTCTGGCATTGCCAGTATGCTGTAATTTTTCTATTTACATGAGTAATCTCAAGTGTCAGAACAAATATTTCGACCACTAGTGATTATGTAAAAAAATACACAAGGGCATTACAGTTTTAGAGAATGCTGTTATTTCAGCAGTCACACAAATCAGTAAGTAGTACAAGATAGACTGAAAATGGCACTCACCAAGGGAAATTATTATGCTGTGTATGATTATACCTGTTTTACAGATGGCTAGGCTGACACAGGCAAGTTAAAATGCCTTCCTGAAAGTCATGCAGTAAGTCAGCGTCAGAGTTTTTGGCACTCAACTTCATTTCCACCCCTCTGTGACTTTTCATTTCTAATCATCCTAAAGGAATCACAGTGCAAATGAAAACTGGATCCATAATGCCTACAATCTTTTCTCTTTGGGAGGAACTTGAAAAGCTTCAAAGATCCCCCAGTTTTATTTTGTAGAACAGGGCTGGAAGTGCTTTCAAAATTTCAAAGAACATCTTTTATACTTTTCAATGGATAACACCAAGAGCTTCAAAAATAAACAAAGTCAGGACAACCATTCACCTAAGAACTTGTCCTGTCTTCACTGGCTGGGATACCCATTGAAGGGCATCACACCACAAACAGAATCACAGAACTGTAGGAGTTGGAAGGGACCTCTGGAGATCACCTAGTCCAACTCCTAAGCTAAAGAAGGTTCCCTAGAGCAGATTACACAGGAAATCATCCTGGAGGGTTTTGACTGTCTCCAAAGATGGAGACTTCACAACCTCTCTGGGCAGCCTGTTCCAGTGCTCTGTAATCCTCAAAGTAAGAAAGTTTTTCCTCATGTTCATATGGAACTTCCTGTGTTTCAGTTTGTGTCTATTGCCCCTTGTTCTGTCACTACACAACACCGAAAAGAGTCTGGCCGCATCCACTTGACTCCCACCCTTTACATACTTATAAGCATTGGTAAGATCCCTTCTTAGTCTTTTCTTCTCCAGGCTGAATAACCCCAGGTCTCACAGCCCCTCCTCATAAGGGAGATGCTCCAGGCCCCTCCTCATCTTTGTAGCCCTTTGCTGGACTCTCTCCAGAGGTTCCCTGTCTTTCTTGAAGGAGGAGAACTGGACACAGCACTCCAGATGTGGCCTCACCAGGGCTGAGTAGAGGGGGAGGACAACCTCTCTCAACCTGCTGGCCATGTTCTTTTTAATGCACCCCAGGATATCATTGGCCTTCTTGGCCACAAAGCGCACCGATGGCTCATGGGCAACTCATCATGCACCAGGACACCAAGTTCCTTTTCCACAGAGCTCATTTCCAGCAGGTCAGTCTCTAACCTGTAATGCTGCATGTGGTTATTCATTCCCAGGTGTAAGACTCTACACTTGCCCTTGCTGAACCTCATAAGGTTCCTCTCCACCCAACTCTCCAGCCTGTCCAGGTTCTTCTTCGTGGGGATCTTTTAATTTGCAACCATTCCAACTGGAGATACCAATGGCCATACACAGAATATTTAAGTGCCAGTGGTTATAAATACATATATCTATTAGCATTCTATATATATATCTACATATATGCATACAAATACAAATAAATATAACATGAACACTAGAGAAGTGACTTGGAATGCAAATTCCTGAGTGCCTGACTACCTCTCTTTCCCTTTCTCTCTTAAACTGGGAATAAAACAGTTTGGTAAATTTAGAGAAGCAGTCAGTGCTGTCATCCCACAGGAATCACTTCTCTGCATCCAACAATACCATCTCCAGACAGCTGCACCATAGCAGTTCAACAGGATAAGCACAATGGCTCCTCTAACAAGACATAAGAAAATCTGTACAATAGTTTTGAGTCTTCTGTAAAACTAAGAAAAAAAGGAGACATAAATCCAAGGAGGTACCTAAATCAATCACTGGGGACTGGGATGAGTGTTTCTTGATCACAGGTGAGGATAAGGTAGCAGCTATATTTTCATGTTTCAATGTGGCATAATGATAGATCAAGGCCTCTCTGCTTGGTTCTAAGTACAGTCTCAAACTGTCTCTTCTTCACCTGAAGACATCTTTAGGATGACCCAGTAGGCATGTTGCAGACCTGCAGCATGGTTTTGTTCTACACCTATGTCCTTGCTGGTCTACAGACTTGGACAAAAACAATTGCAAGAAACCTGCAGCAGTCAGAAGCACTGTTGAAGCACTGGAAGTAGACCATACATCACAGCACCCTTCGTACCTTGAAGAGAAAAGGAGGCACGGCTGTATATTTAGCCAGGGGAATGCAGAGATCAGGAAAACAGCAGGGCAACGAAACATTAGGCCACATGCTCATACTTCACTGCTTAGGCTCCCACTTGAATAGACCTCTTTCCTCCTGAAGATTACGGTTTTCTCTAGGAATAAACCACAAAAGCTTTAACAACAAACTACAGTTATGAACGAACACACTAGTCATTAGCACTGGCTAGAAAGTATTCAAAAGGCACTCAACATTTTGAAGACAGGAAATTGTCAGAACTGCAGCAACCAAAGAGACCACAACTGGAATCCAACTGTGCTGCCACAGGACACGGTGCCATGTGCTGCTCAGCGCAGCTCAGAGTCTCTTACCAAGGCTATAGCTCTCCTATCCTTATCCCTGATGAGCTGTAGCTACTGCAACCCAAAAAATGCCAATGATCCCTGATGGCATGCAATCCTCTTGAAACTCCAGTGCGTAATTCAATTTGGGAGGTGAAAAGCAAGACTTTGTTGTTTTGGCAGATTTATTATTTTTAAATAGAATCATTTAAAATTGTTCTTCAAAACAGTTTTCAGAAATGAATGAGGGAACACAGTGAACAAGGAAAGCAGTGAAAATACTAATAAAAATCCTAAAGATCACAATACAGAAACTGGATTTTTTTCCAGGAAACGGTTTTCTGGGGTGCTCTGAAAATTATGTTCTTAGTCAAACTCATTTTTTTCCCTACAAACAAAACAGTACTTTGAATTGACATTTTGATTTAAAATGTCCTTTTAAGATCAAACTCCTCTAATAAATATTGCACGGAGTGTCTCCTGGCATCCATTTTCTTAGATGGAAAATTCATACAGTTACGATTCCATTAGGTTTCTTGCAGCGGACTGAGCATTTAATCAATGAGAGCAAAGAGCATCTAAATAGGGTTAGGCTCCAAATTCCTTTCAGTGAGAAGTTAAATCCCCATTAGCTTTGAGCCATAAGCCTGCATGGGTTTAGCACACGGCTTAAAAGATAACTCTGTGAGAGGTCACGGCTCTTTGCTGTAGTACAGAAAGCCTACTCCACAGATGGTCCTGCAATAATAATGTAAATATAATCCTGTTTCAGTGCACACTTTATCCTTCCAGAAAACAGGCAATGTTTTCTGCCCCATAAAAAAGCGCATTAATCTTCAATTTAAGGGCAAATAATCCCCTGCTTCACTCAGGCCCTATTACAGAGAATTACTGAGACTTGCCTGGTACCACTGTGACACTGGGGCCAGCGTGGTCCCTCCACCTCTCCATGGGACAAAGCAGACAAAAGTTGCTCATAGCAGCTGCTGAAAAGCAAGTGCAGTTGACTTGGCATATCAAAACACATTTCCTTGCTGCCCCAAATGCCAATTCAGACTGTTCCAGGTTAGGTCAAAGCCAGGCTGAAATAGTACGGCCTATTGTTGTTCAGAGTCTGCAAACTGCCTGCCAAGTACTTCTTGGTCAACTGTAGTACAGGAGGCTGATAACAGAGGTTGGAAAAGAAACTGTCAATTCCCAGCTGAGCTTTGAAGGGCTGTAATGAAATGCAACTCCGCTTCAAATCATCACAGAGAAAAACATTTGTTCAATCAGTGAGAAGAATGTTAATTTGTTTGCACCTCAAATTTATTTGCCATTTGTACTGCTGGAGCACTTACCGGGATTAGTGAAGAACCAGGGCATGACAGCCTCAGATGCTGTGCAAACACAGAACAAAAAGATGGTCTCCTCCCAAGGAGTTTAGAAATCAAGTACAAGTTAAGAGACAATAGGGACATGACAAGAAAATAAGCAGGCAGAAAAGCCCAAGTCAAAAATCATGCTTGTATCTCAGTGTTGTTACAGTTGCATTGTATTCCTCCCTAAAACAGACAGCTATAGCAGGTGCTGTTTGCAAAAAACACTGCAAAAACATGGGGTAGAAGAGGAAATATGAGTAGAGTGATACAGTTGCTAGGATGCATTTATAATTAACAGCAGCAAGAATTTCCCGTTGTTATCCTCACTGTTTCCCATGCAAGGACTCCATCAAGACACAAACTTTCAGCACCAGCTCAGGGCTAAGAGATTTTCGCACTGGAGTCTTCGTTTGAGTTCTGTTGATACACACGATGCTTTGTCTGAAGCAAAGACAGCTCAGGCATCAAGCCAAATGGGGATACATGGCAGAGTCAGTATGGACAGAACTGGACTTGAGGCACATGTAATGCAAGGAAGAGTCCCCTATAAACACTGCAGATCAACTGAAGCTGTGCTCAGCTTATGAGGCCAGTTCCCACAAAAGTAAAAAAAAAAAAAAAAAACCTTTCTATATGTCTGTATGTTCTGAGAACAATTCCATTGTAAAAGTAAACAAGCTTGCAAGGCAAAGGCAGAAAGAAAGCAAAGGATGGTGTATGTGCATGTTCACCATTTGCATAAGTGGTTTTCTTTATGCTCCTGCGTGGGAGTACCTTTCAAAAGGGAAGGTGAATGAATTGCTTTCAATTTAAGATCTTCTCTGCTTTTACAGAGGCTCCGGAATGCACCACAGGGAAAACTACCTGCTTGAGGCTTGTTTATTTAGTTCAAGGGCAGGTCTCTCTTGCTTCTTACAGACAGCACAATCAGATGATATCAGTTCTTTAATTGTTGTTTTATACTGCATTACAGATGAGCACAACAATATATATCTATAAAAAGAAGAACAGAATTTCTGCATCAAAGAGCTTCTGATCCCAGGATCACTTAACACTTCTGCCAAAGTCAGTGGGCCCAACTTGAATGGGAATTAGAGTGGGCTCAATGGTTAAAGCTGAAGAAGTGAAATGGCAGCCAGGGAAGAACAGGAACTGAGAGAAAAATTAACACTGACAAGTAATTGCCTTAACTGCCGTTGAACACCAGTTTACAAAGAGATATTCCAAATGGAACCTGTGGAAAAAGTTTTGACTTCAGTCACACAGGACCAGAGCCCACTGCATGATTAAAAACACCAGCCTGCATGTGTCCCCAGAGTCCGGGTGACTCTTCTCTCATCTTGCGCACCAAAGGCCATCAGAACATTATCAACGTATCTCTCAGGACATCATTCACATAAGTAAGCTGACCTTTGGGCTTATTGCCACAGCAGGTTTGTGCTCCAGTGTGTTTAAAGGACAACCTTGAAACTCTAGATTTCAGCAAATGTCAGAAACTGATAAACAACTCAATATTTATACCATGCTCGTCTCTAGCATTTTAAAGACCACTTCTGCAGTTGCTCCCCTTGCAGAGGCTGTAAGAGACTGAAGCAAAGTCGGTGGCAGACACAGCCTAAGGTAAAACTTTATAGGAATCCTAAAACCAATCTGCCTGGTAGGTTACTGCATTTAAGAAAAGAAGACTGGGAGATGGGCGAGGATTTTAAGCTTGCTGGTGGTGGACATATGCTTGTGATAATTACATCTCTTCTATCATAGGAAATGTCAGAAAATTATTCCCTGGATAAGCAAATAATGGCCTACTCTTACCAGAATTTATGAGCAGAGAATACAGCAGTGCTGTAGGCACTCTTTGTTTAACGAAGCACTATTTTGTAACTTTTTTATTAAATGAAGGATAGATTAGAAAGTGTACAAACCTATTAACTGGAAAGAAGTATATGCCAGTAAACTCAGTACTTTTAGGTCACTTCAGCCTCCTCAAGACTCTTTCTCACACAAGTTATAATGCACTGCCTTGCCTCAGACAATCACGGATAAATCCCAGTCTCCTTCAGAGACAGGACTGGAAGACTCCTGGGATTCCACCAGGCTCAGAGCATGATCCCTGCACCTCAGTTCAACTTACATCCACTAGACCTGGCTCACACTTTGCCTTGTGAGCACAGACATTATTAATCAATGACCAGAAAACCTTCTACAACATAATTGTTAAAAAAGGAATTTAGGAGCAACAGAGAACAAGACAATACAATAATATACAGACCTATGCAAATATATACATATACACATGTTTCTACCCAATATTTGTCATGTCCTTGGATGCTGTTATGCAGCAAATGACTTCTGTCTCCCCATTCCTTCAGAAGCTGTTAAATGGTCCCAGTGTCTTGCCCTCTCAACCACTGGGAACAAATCCGGATTTGTTCCTCCGCCACAAACTTTTCAGAAAACTTCTCAGTGGCCAACTCCTTTACTCCCTCTCTAACATGGGCACACCCTGCAAATCCCTCTTTTACTCATCCCAGTGAGTGCCAGTCTACCCCTCTCTGACCAAAACTTTCCCTTTTTCTCTCTCTCTCCACAGAAGCATTCTCTAAACTGCTGCAAAGCAGAGGAAGGAGGGAAAAGAGAACTCATGGGGATAACCACTGCTGCTGGGACAGGGTTTCCCCACCTGCTCCCCCTTTGCTCCATGCACAAGGACCCCTGCACCTCTCCTGCCCCAGCAGCACCTTGCACTAGGACTGGTGCTACAGGAGGCTCCTGGGCTGAACCTTCCCGCTTACACAGCTATTACTTGTCCCTAGGGGAAAGTGCAGCACCAAAGACAGAAGTATTCTGTGAGCCACTTGTTGAGCTATGGTGAATGACACCAACATACTCATGCCAGAAATTCTAACAATCTACCATTACATAGGAATACTGCCTCCCTGACAAAATCTCTTTACAGCGTCCAGAGCATTCGCTACGCGTCAGTATTTTCAGATCACAGCGGTTCAACACCCACCATGGTGAGATCAAGTTGCGGGAGCAGGTATGCAACACTCAGCCATCCTGCAGAGGAAAGCCTCTGGAAAATGGCAACGAAGTGTCCCTGTCAGACCCCAACATGGCCGCTACTGCACCTCTGGCATGCATGGACAACTATCAGAAAGTAGAAAACAAAATATATTTAGCAATATATGGTCACATTAAGTTTAAAGAAAAGGCTTGTGGATTTAATGGAAAAAGAAAGCATTATCAAATGAAGGACACGGTATCCTATGAAAAAAAAGACAAAACAGAACAGAACGGTTATTGTGGCTGTTACTGAGACGTTACCTAACACGATGAGCAAACTCATTACAGTCTGGCTGCCTGCTTGATATTCTCCACTTTCTTACAGTCTACAGTACACTTTCAGAGTGTTAGATGCAATGGTGAATGCTAGCTATATTCAGTACAGGCAGTAATTAAATGGTTATAAAAATGTGAAGCTGGAATGCTGACAAGCTCAACGAGCAGCACTTTCAGCAGCGACGGCCAGGAGTCAATCTGCTGCACTCTTCTAATGCTTTAAATAATGTTTGCCAGGATCCCCCACTCAACGCTTTCTCCCCCCTCTTTTTGCATCGTGCTGCAGTAATTGCACAGGCCCCCGCTGTGCTCAAAAGATGGAAAGCTCAAGAGGTTCTTTCAGGAGAACGAAAAATAACAACAAAAAAACTCATGTAATTAAGTGAAGTTTCACCTTTCAGAAAGATTAAGCCACAGGGCCACCTATGGCTCCTCTCCCTGCCATGCACCCCCTGATACTGCTACGGCAGCTCTAATGGCCTCACTATTTCCTTCTTGTGATTGTAAATTACCATTTTAAAAAACACACATCAGAACTGTATGACTACCCCTCAGGCTCAAAAAGGAGCAGCTACATTCACCTAGAAATCTGTGACCTGGGTTTTTTTGGTAGACAAGCTCCTCTTGAATGACATGGCTGGGGGGAAAATGGGCTGCACCACCGCCACCTTGGCCTCTGCCCACAGTTCTGACTAGAAACCATTTCCCAGATCTCCTAAAATGTACTTATAGCACCAGGGTCTCTATTTCTTCCTGGAGAAAGGCCAAGGAGGCAGGCACAAGCAGAGTGGACAAAGCAGCACCTCTCCACCATCCCCCTCATCCCTTTGCTGGTCCCTCGGGCACCATTTTGCCTGCAGGCCTTGCAAACTCCCAACTGCTCGTGCTTACACAAACAAGGTCTTAAAATTGCAGCTTTTGCCAGCCAGAAAACTAGTCTTTCATTGTTCTGCAAAGCAGATGATCAAAATAATAAAAACAATTCCTTTACTCTTATCTTCCTTTCTCATCTCAGTTGCTTCTCCCCTGCCTGGCTCATTGCTGTGTTCACCGCTGCCTACGTAGGAGGCACTTTTACAGCATGTGGCAAACCAACGTGCAGGCAAAGATATTTTGCTCTTTCTGGTGCAAAGGAGATATCAGAGAGTTTGGGCTGGCTGCCACCACAGGGCAGAGAGCTCACCTGGGAGCAGCGAGGGCCCTGCATGTCAGAGATGCATCATCAGGTCCCCTCCTGCTCACCAGGCCCCAAGGCCTCTCTGGGACAAACTACTGCTGTAATTACAGCTTAATGAATTGAACCATCTGAACACATACTATGATTAAAAAGCACACTCCTCTGAAGTAGGAGATTGCACTTAGATGCACTGTTTTTCTTCAAACTTAATAGTTGCTCCTAAAGTGGGAGGACATGGCATTTGTACCCCCACTCCCAGTGTCCCAGATGCTCTCATGCCCTCCTGCTTCAACACACTGGATAGCAAAGAGCTCAGACTATTCACACAGAAACAATGGGTTGATTACTGCTGCCTATTGCAATCATTTAACAGATACAGAAATATCAGACCAGAAACACAAACATCGATTTTTTTCCTATTTATTCTCTTACAGTGTATCATTTACTACTCCACAGTCTTTCAGCAGCCTCAAACAAGCATTTGATTTAAATGCTTGTCTTACGCCTGTGTGTCTTATGCTCTGCTTCTGCCACAAAACCTGTAAGACTTTTGCAGCTGATAATAGCTAAGGAGGGGAAGAGCAGAGATTAGCTCCATTTTACTGTCTGATTTGTTTCCTATGATCAACCAATTAGGTAGGTCAAGGCTGAGTAATTCCACAGGACTAAGTCTATGTAATTGCTTGCTCATTTTCTTTCACTATTATTCTCACCTTTCATGCCTATTTTATTCCGATCAACAGTTACACACACTTGTCACATCTTGTCTTTCAATTCTGATCTCTTCACACATGGTTCTGTCTCCTCTGGCTTGTTTCTTCATTGCCCAGCACTGCAGGGATATAAACCTCATGTTTGCTGGGAAGAAGAAAATGTGTCCTTTTTGGGTTGCATTAAACCCAGGCCTGATCCATAAAAGCACTGCAGCAGTCCAAGCAACCCCCTGTCAAAAGCTGGAGAGGCAAGAGGAAGGAAAACACACCTCAAGCCTTGGACAAAGTATTCCACCTCCTGGGAAACGGAGATCGGGACTCCTGATTCAGTTGCGATGCACTGAGCAACAAACTCAACAGAGCCTCCTCAAACCTGAACACACTCCTCAAACCTTGTTCTTCCTCCAGCACAACTGCAGTATGGCCATACTGTTGCCAGGCAATGCAAATACGGTATGATGTGGCCTTTATCATGGGTAATATCAAGACTGTCACTGTTATCCCCAGTCTGTTTCCTTCATGCCCCTCCCTGAGTGTTTCTATGGGATACTACTTACATCCCAGGTATCTGAGAAAAATACATGAGACCAACAGGAACTTGAATAGCATGACATGAAATTTCAGTTTCTGTATCACAAAGTTAACTGCCAGATGGCCCATCACAAAATTTAGACTGTACAATATTAACGACAAAACCTATTTCTCTTAGGAAACCCCAAGAGGCACGCAGAGGCTCCAAATATTTTGCAGCAGAAAAGGTTTAAATAGCTTCTGCTCCATGTGTTAGAGAAAAATTCCACCAGAAAATCCTGCCAGCATATTCCTGCATATGTATTTCTACTTATCATCAAAACAAATAAATCAATATATCCATAATATTTAAAGAGCATAGAAACAATTTATAAACCTTGGAACCTCAATCCTCTAAGGCATGTTCTTCAGCTTTTACCCTGAGAATAACCAGATCAAAAAATTGAAAAGTCTATACAAAAATAACACTTTCTTGTAAATGAACACCCTTTTAGGAATAAGCAATTTCAAACTGAAGCTTCTTTTTAAAGATGAGAAAGTACAGAAACACATCCTCTACGCTACACTGTGTGCTCCAACGAACACTGCGAAGCAAACATTAAATAAAGAAAGCTACAGAACCGTGGCACACCATGAGATGGTGCAGACAATTTCAATTTCTATCTTGAAATGTGGGACCTTTATCTCATCTGAAAAAGTTATTGCCTGTTTATAAGATCAGAAAGGAAGCACACTCTATACAAAGTATACTGATACGTGAAGTGTTTTATTGCAGTGGAAAGTCAGGAATTTCAAGGTTTCAGGAAACGCCTGGAGTCCTTCCTTTCCCTCAATCCATCATACTAGGTATAATCCAGTAACTACGCAAAGTGAAGCAGAACACTGTCACAATGCTAAGGGATGTACTTGAATTCTTCTCACTCTCCATGTGCGTAAACTGCTACACATGTGGCTCAAAGAAGTGTATGTGTATTACTCAGAGTATGTTGTCAAGGAAGCTTAATCCAATATTCAAAGTAGTATCAACACTGTTCTCACGATTCAGGCAGAGGCGTATATTTTTTGAATCTCTGGGGATTCATTCCTAAATTGCATTTCAATTTTCAATACAAAACGTTCAACTAGAATGAAACTGTTACCTAATTTTAAAACAGCAACCCCACCAGGTTTAAAACAGAAAACAGAATTATAACTTTTTTTTTTACTGGAAATATGGATGCACAAAACTATACAGTTACTTAAAATACGATCTACAGTTAATGAAGAAGTCATGGCAAACAGCGCAACGCGAAGTCACAACATAATAGAAAGGCTTGTTGTAAGCTCAGCATCAATGTTGTTTATTCCCCGACTACATCAGGGTAAATCCTGTGGGATGGTGGGAATTGCAGTTAGAAAATCCAAGTCACTCTACTTCACGCAGCTAGTAAGAACAAACTCATACACCATGCACAAATAAGCACTAGCTTATGCTCAGTTTTGTATTTGCCACCTGATTTTTAAAAGTTAAGAGGGTTTGGTATGTTATTTGTGACAGTGACAGCAAAAGGGATACTGTAACTGGAGACAAAATCTTACAAACACTGATGGTACTGTAACACTGAATCATCAGGCAATCCAGGTCTTGCTCTAGAATTGTTGCTGAAATTGAGTCATGCCTTGGGTGCTCAGCATGCTGAAAAGCCTTTCTTGTACAACCTGAAATCCAGAGGCTTACTGCAAAAGAGACTGGCACCAATGTAACAGTCAAAGTTAAAGAAGTCTAACAGAGATACAAAGTGCTGCTGACAAAGATTTCCAAGCCTGTGCTAAGAGCTAGAGGAGAAGCCGTAATATTTCTTAAAATATACTCTCTTGGGAGAATAGTTGCCAGAGGGAGGATTCAATAAATTCTCTAAAATCACCTGCTTTTGCAAAAAAACTACTTTGTCTCACAAGCAGAAACTAGGTGAGATGGTAAAGCAGTGACAACAGAGAAGCTGGAAACCTTCACATCCTTGCAAAGTGTACTCTGGCAGCACCAGCAGCCCGGTCCCTCATCAGTCACGTAGGAGATACACACATGGCTATGCTGAGTGATATTGAACTCGCCACAGTCCTCTTCTCTCCGTTTCTGGACCAGCCCATCCATAACCAGTGGGTCCACTCACAGGGCAGGGGGCAGCTGTGGGGCAGCCACAGCGCACTGCACTCCTTGTCAAAAACAGCAAGAAAAAGTAACAAGAAAAAGTTGTCACTGCATAGCAAGGAAAGGCTATGGGAAGAAATTTCTCTATTTCAGCTGTTACTGTGTGGTAGGAGGGTTTGTGCAGATACACTGTATCAGCACTCTCCTAATAATGGAGATCACTAATGGACTTTTATCAATGCTGACAGATTGGCAAATAAACTCTCAAACACAGCACAGTGGAATGACCTGCTAAAGAATATAACCTAAGGCAAGCCCTCCTTAGACACCAGAAGATCTACAGAAAGGAAATGGTACAAAGCACTTTCTCTCCCGCGCAGAGTCTTTGGTAAGGAGATGTAAAAGCGCAGCAAAACATTTTCTGTGTTAGAACATTATGAATGTTGCTCTCGCCTCTGGACTCTCTGATGTTTACAAGGCATGAGTTCCCATCACAGTCTTACAATATTTCTGGTTGATTAATTAGATTACAAAGTCAATCAACCACAAAACAAGATTCTCTGGAAACCAGTCTCCACTAATTCTGAGGCTGTCAGACTTTGTTTTTCTTACAAATAACCAGAAAGCCCAATTACAAGAACAAGAGAAAACCAGAACATTGGATTCCTCAAAGAATCGATTGAGAGTGCCCAAGCCACAAATAATAGTTTGTCTGAGCAGGAACCTACTCCCTTGCAATGGAAAGGGACTGCCTTGTGCAAGGCATGCGGCTGCTTTCAGCCTGTGTCAAGTCCTAGCCGAAAGTACCCACAAACAAGGAGACATCCATACTTAGCAATGCTCCAGACTGGGCCAAATGGCGCCTCGATGGAAGTTGAGTAGATAACTGAGACCTGATAAGCTGTAAAACCCCTACTGCCTATAAGTGTCCCCCAGTTCAGAGGCAAAGCAACAGCAGGGTGACCAAGATCAGTACAGCAAATGGCCTACTACATTGAAGGGCTCGAGTCACCACCGTCATCAATCCCCATGCTTAACCAAGCATGGGGACATAGGTTTTTAAGACCAGAAAGACAAGAAAGTCTTCTTGTACAACAGAAACCAGGTGCTGGCTGAGTTCCCAAGATTTCAGGAGATAACATAATTGTTTCTGTTGCATTGGCACAGTTAGCTTTTGGTAGACACATGTTGCTGCTATTCCCTCAGAGACCATGTTGGCAAAATCAAATGGCTAAAAATGAGAAATTAAGGAGGAGGGTGGGGGGAGAAGGAGGCCTTTATTGTGATCTAACACAAAATCTAAAATGAACGTAACAGCGAACAATGTGTCACAAAGGGAGAGATTTGTTCAGTTTAAATGAATAGCTTAGAAACTGGTAAACTTCATAGTTCATAGGGATAAATAGACCTCTCAAGGGGGCAATTCATTCAGCAGTTATTGTAAAGTGGGAAGAAATCTGCTTTTGGAGCTGCCAGTTTTTCTCTCTGTTAACAACAGGGAAAAGTCAGTATTTTGTCTCAGTTAGCTGTCAAGCATTTACCTAAAGTTCAAAGGGATGAACTGCACCCAGAAGACCAACTGACTCCACTTGAGCAACCTGTATTTCATTATACATCAAACCCAGTACTTTAAAACCAAGGTCAGATTAGTTAATTACAATTTGTAAAGGCTGAAGTGGTGCTGCACAGAATTCAGAGACAGGAAAAAAGGAGTAAATTAAATAGGGATTTTTTATTATTATTTGTTTATTACATTGCCATACCCAAATCACATGCATATACATTATTCTTTTCACTGCATACCATAATTAGAGATGGCAAGGCAGATCACTGAGTTTTGCAAATCCCAATTAGTGAACCTTAAAACAAGAAAACGGAACCCTTCCATTCCTCCTTTTCCCCTAAACCTATTTCATATCAGAAGTATGGATTATCCTGTTTCCAATACGGAGCTTGTACAGACAGAGACGGCACAGAGACACCCAGGGATTCGTCTAAGCAGATTTATTTTGATGGCACCTTGCACAGACAAAGAGGGATGGATGATAAAAAAAAAAAAAAGACTTATTTCTACTTCTCTCAGCAGGTGTGAAATTGAATAATCTTTTAATGTAACTACCCGTGTGAGGGAAAACTAAATGGAGAGATTCATTTAAAAGATTATAAGCTTCAAAGAATAAACTACATGTTCTCCTTTTTCATAGTTACACAATGCTACATCCCGATCACCAAGCAAATATACACCACTCAACAGGTATCTGGATGGTCCAGGAACCACCAAGTCACACACATGACCCAGAGCAAGGCCCTTCTTCCTTGGAAATCTCCCCCGGAAACCTGAGTGTTTTCAAATTTCTGCTGTTTGTCTTCACAAAGACCCAAGATGATAAGGCAGGTACCAACAATCTACTGTATACATGTGATAACCTGAGAGCTGAGCAGGCAGAACACAACTGCCAGGCCTCACCCACCGTGGGAGGATGCTGGGCTGTGTGAGTCTGACTGCAAAATTACCAAGAGTTAAAACCAAAGACTGAGCTGCCAAAACACAGCGTGGTCAAACACAGTTCTGTGAAATTAACCAGGTTAGCTTATCTTACTATTTGTGACCAGTATGTATTTCAAAGAGCTTACTGTTGAAACCAAAGAACTTATGTACATTTGTACTAAGCAGTAAGGATTCTCCTCAGGGAAGAATTAAACTCAGAATCTAAAAAACAAAACAAATCACAGTAATTAGATAGCATAGTCTGTGCTTTAACTGACAGTTTCTTCTGTTTAAAAGAATAAGGAGATTTTACATATACAACTAAAACCTGAACTGTACTCAAGCCCTCCTCTATCATCGAATCCACTACCACCTTATTCCATTTCTTAATGGTAAAATGACAATAATTAGTTTTAACTGGTCAGGAGAAACTAAATGGCTGTATTCCCTATTCAAAAATACTTCAGCTATTAAAAATTAATTTTCTCTACTTCAAGCACCAGCCTGAACAAAATCATTTCAGAACTTACTCTAAATTGGTACTCAGACATAATGACTAGTATCCACAAAGCAAAGTCAACTCATTTTCCCTCTGAAGTTGAAGTGTCCACACGGGAGGCTCATTCTGAACAGCTACATTAGACAACTGGCACCTATACCCAAGGCTTTCATCACATTAATTGCCCAGGCTTGCATTGCTGAAACATTTTCCAGTCCCACATGCACAATCGCAAGGCTCAAGTTAAAAGTTAAAGCTACAAGTTAATGTCTTTCAAGATTCATTTCCTGTGAGCAAAGCACATTCATCTTGATTGCCAACCAATAGTTACTCTAAGGCTCTTCTATTTTAAATGCTAAAACGTGTATGTAGAAAGGGAGGGCACAGAACTTGATTTTTCAAATCTCAGAGCCACGGATGGGTAAAAAAACAAAAAAATTGAAGATATAGGAAGAATATACAGGAAATTTATCAGCATAAATCAAACCAAAATAAATTCCAAGATTTTCCAACTGTATATCTCTAAACTACTATACCTGTAACTACACTATACCTACTATACTCTATACTATACCTGTAACTATACTATAACTGATCACAGCATATTTTAGTTTGCACAGAAAATCTCTTTTTTACTTCCTGGCAATAAAAAGAAGACATTGACATCTCTGTGACAATTTCAGTCAAGGATGGCTGGTAAAAACAATGGTCAGGAACACAGAGCTCCAAGGAATTCATTTAGCAACTGTAGGAGAGAAATTCAGGGGCCAAAATTTGTTTCAACAATGAAGCAAACCCGCTCTGCACCCAGACAGTGCTTCTATTGAGACAGTCTCTTGGTTACAATAGAAACAAGATCACAGTTAATCTCCAACAGAGAGCTACATGCCTTGGCTAAATCAAAACGTATACCCCTTCCTGGGGCTCCATCCAAAAACCCTGCTGACAGCAGCAGAGCTGACGAAGTATTAGTTATAAGGACGCAGTGGGGTTACTGAGGTTGAACCCAATTTACTCCATCATCTCTGTTTTGTTTAGCCTTGTTGCTCACAGATGCAGCATGATTTTATAGGGAGACGTTTATTTTCACAGTGATTGTTAGGAGTTGGTTATGGATGGCCCGTGTCTTGCTCCTGGGTTCCCTCCCACCTTGTTGTAACTCCTACAGACACCCACAGTTTCACAGCAAATTTCTGCAGTCATTTGATCTGTCATTGTTTATTGATTTGTCATTTGACTACCGATCAGTGATGGATGACAGAATTTTGCCCATTCCTCAGTTTAAGGGGAGAGAAGGAAGCTCAGTTCTGGAGTTATCAGGGAAATCTTTATCACTTCATTCAAGTGGAAGAAAGGAGGTATTATTTTAGCACAAGTTATAGGAAACTCTACAGCTTCAATACAGCCTGCCCCTTCCTTAAATATTTTGGATTAAGAAAGTTATCCTGAATCTATACAAAGGCAATACATGAACCTGGTATACACGGATACAAAATCATGAATCCCAGAACAAGTCACAAAATATCCATATATGTTTCTAATCGGAAGAACTTTGTGGTAACTAGAGCTAAAATGAGAACTCAGCTGAACTTTCAAAAGCAAACAAGTCTGCAGGGAAACACTGCTTGCTGGTTTCTGTGGGAATCCTTTGGCATGCATTTGTAAGCTACTTTTTTTTATAAGATTAAAGACTTTAACTACCCTCTTGATGCAGGCTTTGCTAGCGCACACAATGGGCAGGCTGCTGCCAGGCATGGGTTTGCTTACAAAAATAAGACATCTTAAGAATGGATCTGGACAGACAGAAACTAATTATAAGAACACTTCCATCACCAAGAAAAAACTGCATAAAAACTGCAGACATAAGGAAGATAATGAGCTCCTTCCCAAGAAGTATACTATTTGCAATAATATTCTGTGGTTACTGGAACATTTCCAAAAGCAAAAAATTACCTTCTACCAACTTCTACCATCATCATCTTCTTTGTGTTTCACACATTTCATCAAAATCATCTTCTCTGACTGGCAGTAGGATGCTTGGCTTTTTACAGAAATAATGATAAATGAATCCAAAGAATCTACACTTACCTTCCTTATCCTAGACTCACTTAGACAGCCTTCAGAAGATTTTAATCACTGAACAAAATCTCACAAGATAGGTTGGAAGAGATCTCCAAAGGTTGTCTGGTGCAGCCCCATGCTCAGAGTAGGGCCAACTTCAAAGTCAAAGCCGTTTGCTCAAGACCTCGTCCAGACAAGTTATGAATTCCTCCAGGGACAGCAATTACACAGACTCTCCGGGCAACTTGTCCCATTGCTTGACCCTGCATTCTGAAGATTTTCTACCTTACATTGAATTGGAATTTCCCTTGTTTCAACTTGCAAAATTAAAAAAATATCAACGATAGACAATTTGATGCCTTAAGAACTGCAGGTGCTTGCAAATCCCAATTCCGCTGCACAAAAACTAGAACCGAGAAAAGAAAAAGGACTTGGGTGAGGTCTATCTACACCAACTGGTTAGTCAAAACAAGGACCACGTACAAGTGGTGATTCCCACTTTTCCCACAGCTAATTCAGATATTTCATGGGAGGGTGTGGGACAACTGCTCCAACCTGGGATTCCCAGCCTACGTCAGTGCCGTGAGGAGCATCTGCTTTGTTTGTATTTCTATCAGATCCTACCACTAATGAACACTTCGGGGAATTTTTAAGTTTCACAAACTGTGGATTTTGAAGATTAAGGAATCAAAACATGCTGCCCGGATACCATTGGTTAAATAAGATTTCTGAAGAAAAGATTATGCAAAGAACCAACAGACGCAATGGAATAACTCAGGAAATACTCCTGCATCATTTGCGTCATTCAATTTGTCCCCGATGTTTCTCTTTTCATGTGAAGAACTACTTCTTTTTAAAAGGCTAAATTTAACAGGAAAGCAAATAAACTCTGGTCAATAGCAGGACAGATTAAAAAAATGTTTCAGCCGGTCTGAACATTTTCAAAAGTTTTCTTGAATTATGCAGGCTGTATGCCAAGTATTTCCTGGAGTGTTTCCTGGATATCAGAAGGTATCAGAAGGTCTACACATTGCTGGTAATTTCTAGTGTAACACTGACATAAGTAAAACATGAAAGTATATTTTTAACTCAAGACTACATCAGTTGACAATTCCATTTTCTAAAAAAATTAAAAAACTTTGTCTTCATTGCAATAAGGACAAAAATAAGCAAGACAACATTAAAAGCTATTTCCCAAAGAAGAAAGACATCATATATATAAATTACATGTGCCAGTTTGTATAAATCAGCTGTAGAAAGTTTATTCTTTTCCTCATTGCCATCAGGAAAGTTTAGTACAAGTCTTGTATCACACATTAACGTTGTACAACGAAGGAGGGCGGGGGTTGTTTCTTCTTTCACTTGTCTGTTACAGATCACAGTCACACCAGAGTCATTTCTAGAATAAACTTTATAGGTCAGTCGACTCAGTCATACTATTTGCTTAATGAAGCAAAAATGACAACTAATTCATCTACGAAACAAAAAATCAAAACCAAAAGCCTTCTATCCAATACTTACTCAATTCAGTCTGATCAGGTTATTCTGGTAGCTCAGTGGCAGCCAGAGTCTCCGTAATAGCGTAAGGATGTTTCCTTTTCCATAGGAAAGCCACCTGCTGGTTTGTGCAAATCTTGCTGTTGGTTTTATCGGGGGACTCCTGCAATGCCAGCACAATGGCATCAAGCTGTCTTCAGCCTGCACAGGTATCACTGCCTAAATATAGATTTTCTCAGTCTGGTTGCAAGGTTTCTGTAAACAAATCTGATTTAAAATGCCAACACGTCAACAAGGTCACTCTTAAGATGAAACTTAAGTATAGAAGAATGCACAGAATAAACAGAAATACTGATGGTCTTCCTTGAAACACGTGCAGCCAAGACATGAGAGCCTTCCAGAAAACTTCCAAGTTTTTGATATAAAGCAAATGTGAACAGCAAAACACATTCTTTAGGAAGAAAAACATGTCAAACGTTGGCTTTAAATGGACTGAATCTTGAGATCTCTTGGATGGTTTTTCATGATACTAAACTTTATTGCAGTCATCTTGATGAATCTTCCCTCATCTCAAGGCTGATAGACAAAGCAGATAACAAGGAGGCCAACTGAGAAATTCAGGCTCGCAAGACAAGAGTGTAAGCGAAAAGAAACCATAGATCTGCAACTTGTTTTAATCCTCACAAAAAATTCACAGTGGAATCTTAGATTGCTGAGTTACCCATGATACAAGGAGGCTGTGGTAGACCTACAACTACTGTTATGTGGTACGACAAAAGTGCTAGATTTTATCAGCACTGAATTGCTGGTACACACACTCAGTCTATTCATATAAGGGTCTTCTCTCTGAATCTACATCTCATTATTATGAACAGAAAAGCAAGAAGGCATGAGAAACAAGTAAGTCCAAGCAATACAGGCAAAACATGACCTCCATGCAAGACACAACTCCTGGATTTCTTGGGGCCTCAATCACATTAAGGACTCCATTTCATCACCTGTTGGGATGATGAAATCTGCAGGGCACAGCTGTGATTTTGAAAATCTGTGGCCACCACAAACACTTTGATTTCCTGACTACTGTTCATCATACCCATCTGGCCCCTTATTATCGAGAAAATGAGGCCTGTATGTAACACAGCCTGCAGGAATTGGGCCATTTTGACAAATAGGTTGATGCTCACTTACTACTACCAGCTCATAGGAAAACCCTTAGGATCGTATATGAAACAGCGACAGAAGTCCCCAGAATCCAAGGCAGTTTAATCTGCAGCCAAGGCTTGAGGAGTATCACCTGCTATTTGAGGAAGGAATACCATGCATAAGAAATGAACAAAACATTAAATACACAGCAGGTAATCAAATGACTAAAGCAGTTTTGAAGGGCTTTATTATTATTATAATTATTTTTGGCAGGTGGTACTAAAGTAGTCTATCTGTTCCTAAACTTGTGTTTCTCAGTTGGAAACACAACATGCAGTTCTTGTGCCGCAAGGTGGAATTAAACTACATTTTAAATTCTATCCAGGTAGAAAACTTACTACCAAACTTTATGGGCAAAAGACAAAAAATACTTCTTATTAATTTTCATGTCTTTAGTTCTCTCTCAATAAAGAAATGCTACAAAGCCTGTGATCTGTCAGCCCATTGCAGATCTAGGTCTGATCATAGGTTCATGCCAAAGTTATCGAGCACCTGTAACATGACTGCCCTTTGTTTTTTATAGGAAACCACTGACCAATGCAGCAGGAAGAGCCTGCTGCTCACCTTTTGGGAGGACAGAACATAATGTTACCAAGGATCCTAACTTTCTGTATATGAAAGGTCCTGGCAGGAAAACCCGGCAAGCCTGCAATTTTTTTTTAAACACTTGAAAGACTTTAAATGCTAGAGGGTGTACTTTCAAAACCCTTACATAACCTGTTATGCTTCGACAACAGGGATTTTCTGTGCTCTGAATAACCCAGCAAGAAATCTATGAGCAGGGAGATGACACAGGCAGCAAATGGGCTGCAAACAGGGCTGGAAGAGGAACCCCACATCTGGCTGCCTCCTGGGTTAAAAAAGACATGAAAAAAGCTGTATGCCTGCAGTCGACAGAAAAAAAGGGCACCAGAATCAAATCGCCAGTGTGGCCTGATGGGAAAAAAAAAGAAAAGAAAGAAAGAAAAAAAAAGAAAAAGGAAAATAAAAGCCGTCTTTGTTACTCTTCATCTGACACTGCCTCCTGAGCTGCCTCAATGCCAGTACAGCATATTTTAAGTAATTTTAATTAAACTCTTCTTAGACTAAGACTTCTTTTGGTTTGTTTTGTACTGTCCCATACACACACACCCCCCCTACCCCATGCTGAGCAGGGTAATGTTTTTGCATTAGCTTTCCCATCTCTAATACATACTTGCTCCTCCCCACTAATCTAACTGGCACTTCACACGCCCTCGCTGTGGCTCCATTTCTGTGCAGTGGCCATTCCTACAAGTGGGTTCAGTGCTCATTTCCCTCCAGAATTACAGAGTAGGTAAAATCCTTCAGGGCAGAGAGGGAAAACCAAAACACATACCCGAATACCCTGAGACAACCAGAAAAGTTTCATAAATGAGAAACTCCCGCAGTGTAGGTATTTGTCTACTGGGAACTAAAAGGAAACCAAACAAGCTGTTCATTTTGTGAAGGTCACCGAACAACCATCAGATAACAAGATCTGGTCATTACTGACATGGACTGAATTTCAAACACCACTGGAAGGCTTTATTTTGTATTCTTAGTTTTATGACCGAACCTCCAAATGCTGTCAAGGTTGTTGGTACGTCCAGAACTGAGCAGGGGAGACATTTCAGGTTTGGGCACGTGAAGTCTTCAATGCATTAAAAGAAAAATCGCAAGACTGTACTTGGGGTAAAACTTTCCATTTTCTGGAGCTGCCAAATTAGCACTGTTTGCAAGCGTCTTTTAGTCCGAGTCCTCCACTGACCCAGACTCTCACAATTCTCCTAGAAATGAGGTTGGGCCAACGCACCACCCTCCTAACACCCACATCTCTTTTTGAGAGTCTCCCAAGACAGCCCTGGCTACCAGCAATGCAGGATTCTACTGAAGAATAAACTCACTGACAGTTGTGAGTAAAAGCAAGGTCAGGTGGCTTAATATGGAAAGAAATCAAAGTGCAATAGAGCTGTGAGTTTTTACCTTTTTCAGTGTTCAAGAATGCATTTGAGAGTATATTTACCTGCTGCAATTGCATCAAGTCCTGGGAGCAGGGAGTTGAGCGCCCACTTCCAAGTTTCTCTCTTTAGCACTTTTATAAGAAAAAGAAAGCTGCTTTCAAGGAGAAGCAATTTTCAATCTATTACTTTGTAATCACTGAGAAGGGAAAAGGGGGAGGAGAAAAACCCACAGAGATAATTCCATCACCAGCACTTGGTCTGCCCAGTAATGAACCCACATGCCTTGAACAGAAAAGGAAGCATCGTTCTTCTGCAAAGTCCCAGATGAAGTGCTGAGGAGCTGCATGCAAAGGAGAAGGGGCAGGCACTGCACCACCTGGGGCTTTACCTGCTCCCATAAGAATCGCAGCTGGAGCACTGGCTGCTGCGTGGGTTCCTGCAGTCTGTTACTTCAAGGGCAAAGCCATAAAATGATGATTAAAAAATTTTTTTTTATGGAGCTAACATAATGTGGGGACATACTGCTTCACTCACGCACATGCAGTGTTCTTTTTTCCTCTCCCTCGCCTACTTGTTTATTTAGACTGTGGATGCTTTGAGGAAGGGACGCTCCTCCTGCCTATATTTGGATGCCAGCATCCCAGCCTCCACTGTTGTTTTAGGCACGCACCTTAACACAAACAGGACAGGCCACTCTGTCAAACAGGCAGAAGTCAGGCAGCAGACGAGCTGCTGAGTTTCTCCATAGGGGGTAACTTATTAATTAAAGGATGTCATTAAACAACAAAACCAAACTACTCCAAGACAGCAAGAGTTTGCAAACAAACAAAGCAGTTTGTTTAATAACCAACAGATTATCAGATTCAAATGGCTGAGGAGACAGCAAGAGACCGCCACAGGTACGGGTGCAATGAAGGCAGTGGGGCTCCCTGAGAAACCATGTATGCACTTTCTCTATCTTTTTCTCCTCTTCTACATACCAAAACTACAGGTCCCCATAAGCCCCTCTGCAGCTGTCTCACCTGCATATTACAATGCTGCAAAGCAAATCAGCACTGATAGCAAGCATGGATGCTCAGGGACCTTTTATATTTAATCCTCCTCGTTTCAGGCCTGGCGACACCAGCATCTTCCAAATCACATCCTAACACATCCTTAATGCTTCCCTCCACAGGCATAGATCATTTTAATTTATATACAAACTGCTTTGTGATTTTTATCATGATTTAAATCCCCACACAGGAAGCCTTGATTTAAATGTTCATCATGTTTGTATCCTATTTGTGCTGTTTTTCTTTCAAGTTATTTCTTAAAGAAAGTCACCTAACAGTGAGAATTGAATTATCAAATTATATTATCAAATTATATTGACATCCAACTGCTTATTGTGACATTACATCTGGTACATTTCTGCTTGTAAGAAGATAAATGTAGGGTAAATTGCCTCATTTCTATTTTGGTTTTAATTCAGGACTTGTGTTACTCTTTGCTTGGATGGGAATGAGGATCCAATTAGAAATGGAGAAGAGGGGTTTTATATAACACAGATACCCCAAACAGAACACGCACTCGGCATCTGGTTAATGTATGGCTTTTAAGCCAGAAATCATCACCACTTCAGCAGTTTGAATATCCTTAAAACTTCTGCAAACAGCATACAATGCCATTTTTGGTGAGTCTTATTTTCATTCAGCAGGTTCAAAAAAAGCTAATTTAAAATAATAAAAAAATAAAAATTGGACCAGCTTCATAAAGACCAGCTTCATGCAGCCAGCCCCAGCACATACCTCACCTCTGCAAAGGCAGCCCTGCTTCTCCTTTAACTCCTGGCCGTGTAGCTCTCCCCTCATCCCTGCAGTTAGATCAAGTGATGAAGTTTAAAAATTTAAGCGTGTCATAGCTGACCAAAACCCCTGGAAGCAGCTGGAGATGCAGCCACTTCTCCAGGTGCCAGAGCACTGAAAGCCATGCTGTATTTCCAAGAAGTGTCATCTGCTAAAGGACTTCACCTCATCTCAAATCACTGTAACTCCATCCCTGTCTCCCATGAAATTCAGACACAGAGGGTGAAATTGTGCTGTGCCATCCAATGAATTCAAAAGCAGCTTTTTTCTGGTGTAATTTAGATGCAGTGGCCTCGTACAGCTGAAGGACAAATGTGCTGCCACATCAACAGGGAATGGGTCTGTGTCAAGAGCTAAGGATTTGGTAAAAGACAGAGGGGCTGAGCAGGGGACTCACAGACAGAAGTAAATCACAGAAGCACAGAAGACTACTAAAACCCTCCCCATGTGCCTTTCTCCATGGCCACTGAAGTTATTTCATGGCTGAAGTGAAAAAAATGCATTCTTTTCCATGCTTCTTTCTATTAAGCAGAGCTGGCAGGATTTCTTCACAGGACAGATTCACTCGGGCATTCACCAACTCTCTGTTCTCCTCCTGTTTTCTCTCTGCCCAAGCCTCTCATGTTCTAGCTCTTCAGGGATATGATATCTGCCTCCCAGTCCAATGTCAGATAAAAAGTCTTTTAAGGTTATTTCAAACCAATCTGGATGGCCATCAAGATAGTCCCATAAGGGATTACTGATGAGATTAACATGAACTAATACAATTCAGTAAAGAAACCTAAGCGTGATAGTGGAAAGGGCTCTGAGAATATCAGCTTGGCATTCAGGGACTGTAAAAGAGAGAAGCACATTGATAATATGTTCACAAATCAAAGACTGCATGCACTCTTGGTCACCCCATCTGAAAAAGGATTTGGAACAACAAGAAAAGGCACTGGGAAGGATAAAAGGCATGCCTGTAAAAGAGTACCAGGTTCCAGATATAGCAGGAGACTAAATATATTACAATATGTTAAAAAAATGTGTTTGATGATAGGTATGATGGAGAAAACAATGAGTTTTCATCATTTCTCCTACCAGAGACCCAATGAGCATGCTGTGAAATTATCAGCTAGCAAGCTTAAGGAAAGAAGTCTTTTTTCCACACAATGCATTTGCTTGCCATGTGATGTCACACAGTTTTGGGTATTTCTGGGATTAAAAAAAGGGCTTCAGATTCGTGGTGGTTGGTCCTTGGTGGTGATGGAAAGCAGTGGCTGGGTACAATGCCTGATTCCAGAAGTCCTGAGGGACAGACTACCCAGAGGCAGGAGACACAAAGCAAAGGAGCACCTTATAACCTCACGCATGTTTTTATTCTTTTCTCCCTAAATATCAGCTCACAGGACAGCCTAAATGCCATTCCCCAGGGATGCTCACCAACTGCTGCCCTCCTTAAGGACGTGATGCCAAGAGCAGGCAAAGCTGCAGGAGGAGATCACCCTTCCCACAAAGATCTACGATTTGGTGGTGGCCTGGCCCAGCTGCCATGGTCTGGGTTCACACTGGGTGAAATTTTTCCTTCCTCCCCACCTCCATCCTCCAGCTCCACGTGGCACAGCACCAAAGGCGGCATGGCACACGGCAGGCAATCCTCCTCCCTCGTAGCCAAGCAGGAAGAAAAAGAGTTAAAGGCAGAAGTGCATGGTGAGAGGAGCAGCTCAGGAAGTGAAGGCTGGAAAGAGAGCGCAGACTTGCTGTGATAACTTGGGGAAACAGGATGTCGCGAGGAGGCCAAATGCCCACGCTGTTCCCACACCCTGATGTGACGCTGTCCAGACTCCTGCACCCCCCTGAGGTTTGCCTTTATTTTTAACAAGTGCAAAAAATTCCCTGAGGCAACACTGTACTGACAAATATAAATGATTCAGCTAGAGATAGACCGGCTGAGTAAGCCCCAATTTTCCCTCCAGTTCTGCCCTTCTCAGAGGTAATCTCATACCTCCACAATAACAAGATCAAGACAAAATACATCTCTGGTCTGGCTGCTGAGCTGGGTCAACAAAGCACTGTGAATCTTCCAGCATTTGAAAACTATTGAAATGCGTGACATTCTTCTGTTGGCCCACCTTGTTACTGTAAATTCTGAGAAAGTACAGACAAAAGGAATCAAACCAGGCCCACAATTAGTATTCTCTCAGCCACCATAAAGATTATTGAAATATCAATGCCTTAAGAAACCTCACATAAAGATGGACTACCTCCCAAAAAAGCCCTTTTCTTGAGTAAATACAGGAAGTTTACAAAAGCCCAACTATTCAAAACTTAATTCGATTTATGAGACACACAAGTAAGAAGGATTACCATGAGATCTTTTCATTAGAAGTTTAGATCAGCATAATTGCCAGGGAATTTGAGTGCCACGTTCCCAAGAGTACATTAGAAGGCCACAAGAGAAAAAAATTTACAAAATCCTAATCACCAGTTTAGTCAAATGGGACTTAGTCCTCACATCACAAATGAAAATACTTTTCAAAATGTATACAAATACATTCAAATCCATAAATGAGCTATGTCAGCATACATGCAAAAAAAAAAAACAAAAAAAAACGCCCAAATATTTTTTTTCTTCTGAGGCTTCATCCAAAGAAACCTGAAGCCAATGAAGAAAAACTGGGCAAGGTGGCAATGAGCTGACAGTCAGACTTGATGATCTTAGAGGTCTTTACCAACCTTAATGATTCTATGATTCTAATAAATCCTTTCTACTTTATCAATTTAAGTAGACTTTGGATTAAGTTCCAACACCTGACCGAAACTCAAGAAAACATAGATATTCTCTCTTGTTTTTAATGTCCTACAGTCTCGGTGGATTCAAAGGAATGTAATCAATTATCTTCTAAAGATAAAACAAACAAAAAAATCATTCTTACAGCACAGATGCACAGAAATGCACAAATATCTTTATGCACAACTTTGACCTTCAAATAATGCTTTGTAAAATGCTGCTATGACCAAGATGTCTTCCCCATTTTTTCAGCAATTGAGATACTGTGAGGAAAATAAAAGAGTAGAAAATACAATCGCTCTGAATATGAGGACGGCTTTCCTATCTGGCTTCTAACGGATCCAATACTGAAAAAAGAACACATCCCTCCAGTTGCACTTCTTGTAGGGTTGTACAGGCACAGAACACTACACATATCCAGGGCAAAGCAAATACAGAACAGAAATGGAGAGAAAAGCCAGCAGGTGTTTTAAGCAGTTTCACTTCTGAGTGTTTAAAAAAAGGCATCCGTGCCAGCCACTTGCCCAAGCTCCTTGATTCCCAAGCTGCTTGATTCATTGATCTGCTCTATGTGCTGATGAGGCAATGAGGGCTTGTTGTGATGAGGATGTTGTGTCACACTGGAGAGAGAACCACCAAAAAATCTGAGCAACGGTGACCCAGAAGACATGAAGGCAGAGAGAAAAGGAAAACAGAGAATTAGTGGGCTCCTCTTGCACATGGATGAAAGCTCACTTCAGAGAATACTTCACGTAAGCAGACAGACCAAACAAAGAAAATGCTGTGCTGGTCTGATGAACGCCCTTGCCACTGAATTCTCCAGATATTGACCTCATACATTGTGCAAAGAACATGCTCTGGTTCCCTTTCTTTTTTCTATAATGTTTCCTGTTCACCCTCTCTATACTTTGGTTTGTGAAGCCAAAACCTCTGATCAAGCACCAGATTAAGAGAACACACATTAGAAAAGCACTCTTTATTCCTGCATTTGAACAAAGCTGACATTTCACATATATTCATAACACTGATCAGCTAAAAGGGTTTACAGGGCAGATATGCTCTCCCCAGGCTATCACTTACCCTCAATGAATTCTTTACTAACTCTATAAACCAGAACAGGACGGATTGCAGGTATTTAACAGCAAAACTAATTACCGAAACACAAGTACTTCCTTTGAAGCTTTAGTAAATGGTAACAATTTCCATTTATCTAATTTTATGTGTGAATTGGAAACAATTGTGAAACTCAGCATTTTTCTGTCATGGAAATTAAGAGTGATATTTTCAAGCATAAATCATTAGAAGAGAAGCAAAAGTTGTGAGCTTCACCACCGTGTGAGTCTCACTGCTTCACCATCATGCAGGTCCTCTGGATTAGACGGAAGATGACTCCTCTTCTCTAACTTCTATTGGTTTTCGAGAGGTGTTTTTTTACTTTCTCCGAGAGGCTCCTGGGCATGAAGAGCACATTTACTGCCCATCCCACTGCACCTTCAAGGAAAGATGTCTAGATTTATCAGCAGTAGTATATGTTAATCTTTCCAAAAGTTTCAATACTACACATATTTATTAGCATATCTGCCAAACACGCTCTTCCCCAAACTGAATGACTCAAATTGCTATTGCACAAGAAATCATACTTTTTGAGGTCCATGATGGTTCCTTCAGGACCATTACTGGTATAAAGAGGGCTTACACTTTTGTCAAAATAACTTAGGACAAACTAATGTCTTAACTCCTTTCCAGATTCACCTAGCTTCATTCCAAGATATATTAAAAAACAAAAACCTTTCTAAGTCTCAGTCTCATATTTTCACCTCTGTTCCCTTCAATTTCTGCAAAAAAGCACGCCAAATCCTCCCCCTCTGTCCTGTGCAAAACAGGTAGGCTCCGAAGTTTTGAATTTCCAATTGCTTTATTCTTTCTGAGGAGTTCAGAAATACGTAGCTGAGACCTGGGTTTGTCCCCATCACTAAAACTCACTGAGGAGTTTCTGTAAACAATGCATAAAGTTTACTAGTCAAGAAAGGCTTTGTCCGAGAGCTGCTCCCTTTCCAGTGAAGTGCATAGAATCCAAGTCAGTCCAACTGGCTTTGCAAGGTACAATTTCAGGGAAGCAAAGGTTTGCATCAAACAGGGCTCCCCACACGACAAGACCAGAGGTAGCTTAAAGAAGGGGAAAATAAAAGTAAAAAGATGAAGAAAAAGGGAAAGTTTAAGGGAGAAGAAAGGATGACAATTTTTTGTGAGGTCTAGAGACACTAACCTTCAGAGTCATGAAAAAGAGTTTGGAAGAGCAACTACAGAAATATGTGTAGAGAAGAAGTGCATAAGTTTTAGTGCTCATGTAAAAAAGAAAATGAAAGGAAAAGGAAAAAAAAATTCCTGTGATTGCATCAAGTGCAATTACATAGTTTGATCCTTTGCCTTTGTCCTGTACCACACTCTCCATCCCAATGCCATCAGCACCATCCCATTGCACCCCGAACAAAAGAGAGGAGAAGGCGAAGTGAGACAGGGGAGAAAAACCCAGCAATTTCACATGTTAAAATAAATTGTGACTCAGTGCCACCATTCATCTGCTCCACATCCACATCTTCCTGAAGGTTTTCTGACTGCCTCCACTGTGTACCTTCTCGAGGGCACACAGCCTAACACCGTTCAGGGATATTTAGAGGGTAAAGTGAAGCCCAGCAACTCATGCAGCCATGGTGATCTCCAGGCTTGCTGCCTTCACTCTGCACTGTGTCTTCACAGAAAACCTCAGAAAAAGGCCCAGCTCCTTGCCGAGGCCATCTCTGAAAAGGGCTGACACAGTTCAGTCCTCTCACGAATGGGAAGCTTTTGAGCATGTTTCTCACAAACCATAAAAACTCAACATGGAAGGGAACACATGAGGTGTCCCTGTCTGCCAGCCCACACCAGGAGCTGTCGGCAAAATGCCACCCGAGCTACTGCCAGTGAGGAGACCCGCCGTCTCCCCGCTCCGGTGCTCTTTAGTCACTTCTGTTTTAAATGACCAAAAGGAAAGAGTTAGTCACTGTTTCAGACACAGCAGTTCTTATTTCTCAAATTTTCCCAGAATTGAAAATGTTGCTGTGCTAAAATATACCAATTAAGGGGAAAGCAGTGCAACAGCCCCAAATCATTGCTGGTTTAACTCTCTAGACCAGACTCCATTCAAACACCCGATAGGCTAAGTAGGACTGCAAGATTAATTAATATGTTGGACAAGAGCAAAATCCTGGTAGAGGTGCAAAGAACCAGCCTGTGTAGGTTGGAGTCACTCAAGAGGCAGAAGGAAGGAAGGAGGCATAAACAACAGAACTGATAAGCAGGAGGTAAAAAAAATTAAATTTGGTTCTAATAGGAAAGGGGCCAATATATTTTTAAAAATCTTACATAAAATGAATTAGAGCATTTGGAAAGGTTGCAGAGTTCAGAAAGCTAGTCAAATTGCTATTGCTCTGTGAAATGCGTAGGAAAGTTAATGTAATTAAATGGCCTCAAGGCAGAGTAAATATGGAGTGACCAGGTTCGCAGAGAACAAGTCATCTAGATCTGAGACACATTCAAGACTTAGAAAAGTCACGAGTCTCTTATTTACCACTGCATGGTATGGACCAAATTAAGCACGCTCAGGAACATAGTGAACTTGAAGCTCTTAGCATGGCTAGTAAGAGCAAGACCTAAGAGATTATCTGTACATACACATTTTCATGAATAAAATGCATTTATTCCCTATGCACGGTGTACACAAATAAAGCTGCTGCACTTTAGATTCCCTTCTCTCTTAACCCAAATCAGCATTTCAACACGCACAACTCTAGTCTCAGCTGAGTCTGTGCTTTGCTCCTGGGCACACGATGGGGCAGTCCCTTTTCTTGTCCAAGGCAGGGGGGGTCCAATTTTCTGACCCTTGCTCCTCACTTCAGCTGTAACATCATGCCTCCTGCTAGCAAATCAACCCAACCTTTGTTCAGGATCGACACTCCTAACTTCTGCAGAGTTTCCCACTCTGACATACAATCCAGGAGACAGTCTGTATGAAAGATTTATATCAATCCTTTCTGCAGCAACACATGGTTATATAAAAGCTGGGATATGCAGAATACAAAACAGGTAAGGAGCACACTTTGACTTGTAGATGACACAATTAACACTGTCACATAGAAGTCTAGCACCTTCCAAAAAAAGGGTTTTTATCAACAGTAGCACAATTTGCAATACTAAGAGAGATCCTGGCCCAGATCCACAACCAAGTGTTTGAAGTTGATTTTTCCAGGGCCAGATTTCATCCACTGCATGTTGACAACGACAAGACAAGCCCCAGCAAGACGAGTGCAATTTCAGAATGGCTTTATGCAGATCTGGAACATGAGTTGTCCCCATAAAAAGGACATAAAATGACTCAAGCTTCCCCTGACTCTGTTGCCATGCAGGTAGAGCAATATGGAGATCTGGCCAGAAAGGAGCAGTTGTCAAAGCTGGGCTGTGGGGGCAGGAATGAGCCACCAAGGCGAAGAGGAAGGCAGGAAAGTCCCCGCTCAGCTCAGGCTGGGGTTTCACAATGGCTTCAGCGATGAAACCACCACAATGGGTTCTCCTCCAGCCTCAGCACTTTTCCTGCCTCGTGCTGGAGTCCAATTCTCCCTTTTGCCAGCTTGTGAGTCTGCTCTGTGAATTCCAACTCTGACAAAAACAAGCACTGGAGATGACATCTTTTTTGGAGCATTCCTTTAGTCCATGTCATTTAAAAAAAATCTGCTTCTGGCATGGCATTGCATACAGTGAAATTAGGGCAGCCATAATGATGTGCACTGCAACACAGGGATGGGCTATTCTTATGCAAGCTTTCTGGCCAAGACCAACATGTAATGCAATTACATGATAATATTCTCAAATAATATGTATGCTTCTTTATACTGCTTCCAGCAAAGACATACAGCATTTTCTGCTTCAGGGACTGCATCCTGCTCTGCACAAATTCTGTGCTTCCCTCAAAACCCCAGGTTTGGAGAACCATGTAAATAAGTGAGAACTGAGAAATAAAGAACTGTCCTCAGGTTACAAAGAAAAAGCTTCAAAAACATAAGGAAGATTGCCTCACGTGATGTTAATCACCTAAAAGGTGTAGCTGGAAGCCAATCAGTGTCCCTGCAGCTGGTGAGGCGGCAGAGCGGCATCTCCTGAGGACGACTCATCCTGGTTCCCTCTCTGCTGCCCATCCTGAGAGCAGGGATGCTCAGCCTAGCCTGAATGCCTAATGTAACCCCCTCTAAAGATCTGAACACCCTCAAGAATGGAGAAAATAAAGCAAAATTCCATGTGCCTTTCTCTGCATATTAATTTTTAATGCTAAGGATTAGAAATTAAGATTTTAGTTGTGGCAGAGGTTAACTACAAAATCAGTAAAAAATCACAGGATAAAGCCAGCAAAAGAAAGCACTCAAAGATACAGGCAACTCTGTTTTACTTAAAAAAATAAGAAAAGGAAAAAAAAAGATTTTTTCTTTCAATCAAAATCCCAAACCAGTTTGATGGTGTTCCTTCAAGAACAAAGACCACATCCCACACATTATCCCTCAAAACAATGTCAAATGCCTTTTTACATCTTGATAGACGCCTAGATTAAAATTTCATTTTGAATAGCCTCTAGCTCTGCATCCTTGTTAAAGCACATTCCCTGCTAGCATGTCTCACAATTACTCAAGAACTTCAAAAATTTAGGAGGGAAATGGTTTTTTTCTGCACTGAGTCTGAAAACAACAATATCCCCCTCAGTTTCTTACAGAAAATTAAGCTGTTGGTATGACAGCTGCTTATAGCAAAATAAACTCTCCCTAGAAAGCTAGACTGGGACTTTCTAGGTAGGCTTTTGGGGCTGTGTCCCTAAAGGAAGAGTACACTGGGACTTTGCATCCCAAGGTGTTATGAGCACGTTTCCCCTTTGTTGTCACCTCTACAGCACGGAAGTCAAAAACTATGACTCAGAAGCTAACGTGACAGCTAACCAGGCCTCAAAAGACGTCTCACATGACATCTCACCTGGCTTTATTTACCCAAGCCCAGCCCACAAGCACAGAGAAGCAGCAAAGGATCACTCTAACAAGTGAAATAGAGGAGAACAAGAATGGACTTTGCCTCCAGCACAAAGTTTCTTAAGTGCTCAGTTTCTAATTGGTGTTACTGGACATTAACTGTTCTGGCAGCCAACTGCTGGGCTCACCTCTCACAGCCAACTACCATCACCCTTGCTGAAAATAAAAGGGCAGAGAACCCTTGGAGGGGATGTACACAACTCCTGTAGGCGCCGACTCCAGGTCTGCCTGTGCCCCAAGCCCAGGTCCATGGCACTAACCTAGTGGAAAGGTCTGGAGCAGCAGGAGCAAACACAGCAATCAGACAAGGCTACCTACACAATGGGGAGATTGTGAAAATCATTGTCCTGGGTGATGACAACACTATACCCTTTGCTACAGATAGCTTAAGACTGATTAAGCTCAGCAGCTGGTGCCAGGCTGAGGGGTGAGGCCAGGCAGTGCCAGGGACAGCTCTGGCGACGCAGAGCTGCTGAGCAGTGCTCTGAACGGCGATGGCTTTTGAATGTTTTCTCCTCTTCCCATGAGGAATTTGGGTAGAGAAAGAACAAGCCATGTCAACAACATTGCCAAAGCCCCAAGACATATTTGTTCTCCGTTGCTGAAGATGAGAGGTGCTGCAAGCTACACCATGCTTGGTAAAAACTGTGAATTGTGAACAGGAGAAAACCAGCACAGGAAGCTCCTTGTGCAGTCTTGTGACACGGCTGAAATCCTCTATGGCCAAAGTTAAACTTGGTCAAATAAAGCCCAACTGTTCAGCTGCCTGCTGGATGGCTGGTTTCAGCACCAACACAGAGACGGCGCTTGTCTCGCGCTCGCTGACGGACACGCCACAAACAGCCGGTGGCTCTGGGTCAGACCCCCTTTTGCCCATTCCCTCAGAAAGAAGAGCGGTGTTTGTGCTCGGGACACAAAGCCCACTCTGTTGCAGATTTGGCCGTGGGCCTCCTGCCTGGCTCCAGCCAGTGGCTGTGTGCAGGATGGAGCCTATGGGGGAGAAAGGGGGAAAACACAAGAGCTATCCCACCTCCCCAAAGAATGCCCATATAAAGCATAATTATTTCTAAATGTTGTGCTTTGAGAGCACTTACATGAAGTGCTCATGAAAATCTCAAATGTGTAAATTGGAGTTTAATTGGTATATTTGACATTACCACTCTTGAAAAAGAAATTAAACAGGCCCACATGTTTTCCAGTGGAAAAAGCTACAATCTGCAGAACGGTACTTCTCCCTTTGGCAATCACTACCACCTACTTGCTTGTTTTGGTGTGGTGTAAGTTGGGAGAGAGGAACAATAATAAAAATGTTCACACTTCTTCTCACCTTGAACTTTGACAGGCTCAAGAGCAAGCAACTTTATATGGCTTAATCAGCACTCATATGCTCACAGCACAGGAAAAACAAAACCACGGGTCCTCTTCTTGCCTAGCCTTACCCAATCCCAGATTCAGAGAAACCAGTTTAGACATTTGGTCTTTGCAAAGGTCATCTGAATCAAAGAGGTTACAGGATCGGGTTGTAGACAGAGGTGCAAACTGCAGCCACTGTGCACAGGCCACAGGATGGGGACACAGCGTTCCGGCTGTCCTCACCCCCTGACCATCCCACTCCAGCCCAGGGAGTGGCATATTTGCATCTATGGTTCTTGCACAATTTTTATTTCAAGGCTGAAGAGGTAGCAAACTCCTTTGCTGCAGTGACTCATGCAAGCCCTCAGCAGCGCTATTCAGAGGGCTCAGCAGCATCACCACACCTTGGGTCGGAGCTAAGTCGTAGAGCTGAGGCCTCGGGGCAGTGCGGTTCAAGAGCCTTTTTAATCAGGCACACATTGTCTTTTTCACTTTCATTTATAAAGGAAATAATGTTCAAAAAGCACAGAGTTGTCACTGTAGACCTGTGTCTCACTTGACTTTTCTGAATTGGTTATTATTCTTCAACTGGGCACTTTTCATGTAAAAGTGTAAGAGCTTTCTTTGCTAGACTCTTCCAAAGCTATCATTACAGGTTTAAAATTCGGAGCTAGTTTCAACTCACTGTATTTTCTAACTGTGCCTGCATTTTAAAACAGGAAAAAAATCCAAGGTCATTGGGTTGCATTCCAGGCATGGAGACCTGAGGGCTCCTGAGCTAACCCACACTATCTCAAGACCATAGGCATAAAACAGCCGCAGTTTATGTGGTGTTTGTCACAATACCACTTCTGTCACCTTTCAATCACTCTTAAACTGTAGTTGCAACTTTGCACATCTTCTGAGATACAGAAAACCATCAGGCCTGGCTGCCTGCCAGCAGGCCATCAGCAGCTGATGGAGCCTGCCTGGACACAGCCTTCAGCCCAGCAGGAACCTGCCAGCATTTAGGCACACTGAGCAGCCAGCAAGCCAATGTTTTGTATATGCAATTACTTGTCCGGCTACAACTGCAGATTTTCCTGCATAATCAGGCTGATAAACATCAAACTTCTATGGATGCTGCCTCGCATCCTAAATGATGCAGCTGGAAGCCAGAAAGAAGGTGAATGATGTCCAGAAAAATCAGTGTTACGCTGTACGGTCAGGCAGAAGATGCACAGAGGTTCTGGGCTTGGTGCGCTCTGCAAATCCAGAATATTGCTGAGGACTGACACAGTCCTGCATATACATACATATTGCGAGGGCACCAACAGCACTCAGTAGCAAACTAGGATTTCTCCTGGAGAAGTACCTACGCAGTGAGGGTGCTACGAGAGGGCTGGTAGGCATTTACAGTCATCTAGCTCAACAGAAGAGAGAGCACATTTCTGCTGGGTGCAGCTTTCTGGGGAAATACCTAACTCCCTACAAACCTAACTTCACCTGAAACTACACTTGTTTCCAAAACTAAGGACCACTTCCTGCTCCACACTGAGTTATTTTCAAAGCATCTTTGCAGTTGCAGAGCTCGGAGCCTTGCTCTGAAAAATAAAGCAAATCTGAAACATCCTTCGGAAAGCTGTTGATGCAGTATCTCCTGTCATCATGGAATATTTTAAAAGAAGTTTTAGATTTTACAAATTACAGAGGTTTGAAGAAGTAACACTTCAAGGCTTTTCTAATTTGTAGCAAGGATCCAAAGCTCAGGCTGTGCTGAGTTGCTCAACCTTTGTGATTAACAGCGAATTAAGAAATTGTGATTGTTTAATCAATTATTATTGCACAAAATGACTGCGGCTCAAAAACTGAATTGCTGCCAGGTCTGCTTTACAATACTTTCATCCGTCAGGCTTTGAGGAGTGGGGTGGGAGGAAGGCCAGCTGAACAGGCTGTGGAGGGACGGCACAGAGCGAGGGTCGCCAGGCCCGGTGAGGCCCCATGTTCACACAAGGCCGCACACTCACATATGGCCTCACCTGAACCACTTCTGAGCAGCCCTTTTAGCTATGCAGGAAGACAACAAAGCGAATCCAGTGCAGGCAGGCTCTAGCAGGTGGCAGGATGTCCCTGGCAGCCTGGCCATCGCTCAGCCACAGAGAGCTGGATGAGGATGATGGGGTCAGGCAGGGAACACAGACCTCGAGAACAACCAAAACTGCAGATGCAGCTTCATGTGAAGCACTTCATCATTTCAGGCAAATATATCAACTCTGACATTCCTACAGTGCAGCTGTAATCAAGACTATATTTACAGTTTCAAAGAACAATTAACTTAATCTGCATAGCACTGAAAACAAACAAATTCTGCAATGCACTCGAGCAAATGCACATACAACATGCAAGCAAGCTCAACTACATGTGTATAACCACTTAAAACATGTGCCCACGCAATGCTGGTGATAGCTAAGAGCTGTGTCTACATCAAGGCTAGGTCATCTCTGGAATGAAACAGCTATATTTAAAGGTACTCTTTAACCAGCATCAGGCAAACAAACAGAAACCAGAGAGAATAAATAAACAAAGTAATGCATCTCATATTCCCCCACAGAAATCATTTCTCACTCTTTATGGTTTCATGAACACTTCTTGATTCATTCTTACACACATTTAAGTCTTCAGCAGAATGAAAGCTAAAAGGATGGTGTACCTGCAGTCAAAGTCTAATTTAATTTACAGCTGCACTGAGGAGATATTAAAGTTACACCTAGAAGAGCTATTTCAGGCAAGGTTTAGAGACTTGAGAAGTTTCTTCATTTCCCCTCTGTGTTCCCTCTGTATTACTGTGAGCTTCAAAGAAATAAAGCAGCATACCTTCGCAACTACGAGTAATTGAAAAGATGAAACATAAATGCATTACAGGAATTTGTGCAATACATCACTTGTGACTTCTTCACTAGAAGAGTGTCTGTCTTGGCTCGTACCAAATACACATCCTTATCCACTTCATATAGTCTGAGTATTCATAGAAAAGGAAGAAAGCAAAGTGATTTAGGAGAACAGCATGTCCAAAGTCTCCAAAGAACAGAATAAATGCATTCGCTTACATAAACAAATGACTTATTTTAACAATATATGAAGAAAATATTGCATTGAGCTGGTCAAAACTTTTTAGCCATGAAAATTTCCTGCTGATAAATATGACAGGGTTGCAGAGAGGAGGGTTTCCAGGAGGAGAATATACATTGGTAATTAGTCTGCTACTTCACCCAGAAAATTCTAGTTAGAAAAGTTCTTAATAACAAGTTCAAAGCAGCCTTTAGAAAGCAAATTGTTTTATTTTAAAATATCAAATCTCAAGTCAAAACATTATATACATTCCTGCAGGAACTAGTGTATTCTTTTCAAGACGACCCTTCCTTTTCTCCCTCAAAAACCAAGTGGCATTTGTTCCTCAATGCTTTTTTTAAGAGTGTGAACCTTGAAACACTTCTAAGGTCTTAATACTATTTATTGCACATAGACAGAAAGCTCTGGCAGCACTTGAATGAAAGCTCACACATTTAATGCTAACATTTCAAGGTATGCCCAGCAGAAAACTTCCGTATATATAAAATAAGATCAACTTAGCATGGTCCCAGCATAGCAATCTTTACATACACAAACCTCAGAATCAATTTAAGTTTGTTTTTATTGAGTGAAATTTATAATATGCCCAGACTCACTATTTATTTCCTCAAGGCTTCACAGACAAAGTGCTGCTCTTTTCCTAGTCTATCCCACATGTTTATTAAAATAGATATAACACAGTGAAAGGAAAACATAAAACTGACACAGGATCATTTTTGGTTTCGGGGATATTTTATAAGCCATCTCTCAGAACCTCAATTTATGGCTTTCCTTAATGGAGCCTTTCAGGGCTGATTTTAATGCGTTAAGTGGAAATTCCACCAGTTTGTTACTGCAATGTTTTCTTTATGACCTGCCCTCATACATCACATAGGTCTGGTTTATTTATACAGACAGCTGCTCACTGAATGGATTGGGAATTTCTTAAAACCAGCTGCTTTCACTTGCATTTCTCCTGAATTAAAACGCTGTTTTCTTTTATTGCCTTTTTGGCTGAACATTTATCCAGCATTCTACAAACATAAAGACTGAAGTTACTCTAAGCTTTTTTACCTTTTTAAAGGCTGGAATACAGATTTCCTCCCCGAGGCTAGACAAGAGCCCTGTCTATAAGCATCTTGGCACCAGCCTGCAACCCAACAGCTACTGCTGCTAAGAGGAGGGTACCAAAAGCCCTGAGAGCAGCAAAGGCTTCAAACAGATCAGTGGCAGCATCTGTAACACCTTGAGGTTTGTTGGAAAGTTTACGTGTTGCACATGTCCTACCAGCTTGCTCAAGACTTCCTCAGCTGTCTGAAGAATTTGAGCTATGTGAATACTTGGACAGGCCATCTACCTGAGCAGTATCTAATTTCTAGATGGGTTTAATCTAGGCAAAGAATAGTAACAGTATCTGGAGCTCTTCACAAGGAGCTTGCTGTCATCATTTGACAAGCTGAGAGAGTTAGGACTCTTCAGCCTGGAGAAGAGAAGGCTGCGGGGGGACCTGATAGCAGCCTTCCAGTACCTGAAGGGGCCTACAGGAAAGCTGGGGAGGGGCTTTTTACAAGGATAGATAATGACAGGACAAGGGGTAATGGTTATAAACTGACAGAGGGTAGATTTAGACTAGATATAAGGAAGAAATTCTTCACTGTGAGGGTGGTGAGACACTGGAACAGGTTGCCCAGAGAAGTCGTGGATGCCCCCTCCCTGGAAGTGTTCAAGGCCAGGCTGGATGGGGCTTTGGGCAACCTGGTCTAGTGGGAGGTGTCCTTGCCCATGGCAGGGGGGTTGGAACAAGATGATCTCTAAGGTCCCTTGCAACCTGAACCATTCTATGACTCTATGATTCTATGATTCTTTCCAGCCTGAAGCTTGCTCTCTTTCCCTTGCACTAACTTCATTCAACAGAGCTTGCAACCAGTCACATCCCCTGCTGTGGAAGAGGCTTTCCAGTGGTACAGTCCATGCAGCACCAAGTCAGGACAGCCTCCCATGCCATCCTCACAGCCTCCAATACCAAATAACTGTACAAAGGCAGCTCCAAAAGTAATGCCTCCTATTTTTACTGTGTTGGCCCACAATGTCAGAGGTGGATGTTGGTGGTATGGCAGCAGAGGTTGAACCTTCCCACCAATATTCTGTTACATCTTGTTGCCATGTGACAGATGGCAGCAGAGGGGCAGTCTGACAAAATGGCACCTGACATGGAAGTGTGTATGGAGCAAAGGTGTGAAACTGAATTCCTCCATGCAGAAAAAATTGTACCCACTGACATTCATTGACACTTTCTGAACATTTCTGGAGACCAAACAGTGGGTGTGAGCACAGTGAGGGGTGGTGGTGCGTTTCAGCAGTGGCAACAGTGACAGTGGTCACCTCTGCTGGGGCAGATTGTTACGAGTGCAGCACGCAGGCTCTTGTTCATTGTTGATGAAAATGAACAACTAATGGTCCTGGCTGTGTTGAAACATGGTGGTTTGTAGCTGAGAATTTGCTCTACCAAACAGTGTTATTGTGTTCTTTGTATCTGGTGTAGTTTCCATGGAAATAAATAAGAGGCATTATTTTTGGAGCATCCTGCACACATCCTACAGAGTGTGCATAGCTCTGTATGTATACTACACGTAATCCTACAAGAATCCTGCTGGTTCTCTGAAGACCCTTCTCCATCCCAGCCAAGCTTTGCTGATGAATGTCATGTACCACAACAGTCTGCAACTGCACAAGACAGGAGAAAGTGGTCAAAAGGAGCAGAGAGTCATCCAGGAAAATACATTATTTAGCAAACAATGGTAATTTAGAAACCTTTTTTTTTTTTTTTTTTTTATGTCCAGAGCACCCCCCACTCCCCTCATCCCCCCAGCAAACTGTGAAGGCATTCAGGAAAAGCAAAAATACACAATTTAAGCAGCAAGCACTGAAGGTAAATGCTGCTCATCTAATTCCTGGAAAATACTCCTGAACATCCAATAATTAAATCCCTCCTTTGGCTTCAAGTCAGTGGCAGAAGGCTCCTGATGGCTCCTGCCCAGCAAGAGTAAGACCAACAGGAAGCTGCCTGCTAGGAGGGCAATCACATTGTCTGCCGCCTTCCTGCCAGCCCCACCGCAGGCTCAGCTCTCCTGCCAGGCAGTTTTGCAGTGACTAAATCCTGAATTCCTGGATAAACAGATAAACTCTCACTGCGATAAATCTATTAGCGTAGAAGCAGCCTCATGAGCCACATGCTGGATAACACTAAAACTCTCCAGCATCTTCACCTTCATGCAGCTGTCTCTTGCTCCCTGAAAGAACCTGAGCCAATGACAGTCAAGACACAAGCGTTAGAACAGTAAGTCATCCTGGAAACAGGCATTATTGAAATAACTGTCAGACAACAGTGGAGATACACGCTATTTCCACGACATATCTTTCAATACTCTCACAACTACTCCATTATGTTAAAAGCCAAAATTGTTATTATGCCATCAGAATATGCCTATGGCAAATGGAACATCAGGTGGAACTAATGGCTGTATTTTCCTGAAAGAGCACACGAGGCCAACAAATAGTCACATGAGGTCCTATTATCCATTGGAAGAAAAGTTGTGCCTATTTTGCCAAAAGAGAATTTACATCCCGATACTGTTCCTTTCTTATTATTTTTTTAATTTATATTTATGTAAAGACATTTCTGTAACTGGGAAAAAGGATCCTGTTCCTCAGATACTTACACCATAGCAAGAATTTTCACTACCTCATGCCATTAAAGTGAACAGAAGCTATCCACACACGTTACTCATGTACATGTTGCCTGGAGCAGATTCACTGCTCCAATACGTCTAAAGATTTCAACCAAAACATCCCTGAGCAGTAAGGAAATAACCATAGCCGAAGCCTTATTTTCAATGACTTTGAGAGCCACGCCAACACGCGTGACTTCCAGCAGTTCAACAAAAAGCTGCATAACATTTTTAGAAGGAGTGTGCCGTATGTTAATCATTTCTAATCAGAGACGGTTTCTCCACATCTACCGTTCTGGCTCATTTCCTTACAATTAGGAACTCCATTTTCCCCAATTGCTACAGTACAGATGTGCTACTTTGGCAGTGACCTACTGTGTCATGCCCTTAGCATATGCGCAGTGAGAGCCATAACCAGTTCAGCAGCTCATGTTCTAGACAGGCAAAATTAAAGCCAGACCATAACAGAAGTGTACAGTAGCAGCAGTCAGAAATCCAAGGCTGCCAACAGTTATTCGGAAATTATGTCCTTCGATTTGATTTGCATGAAGGAACAAACCTAACCCAACAGCAAGGCAGTATCTAGTGGTGAAGGAATCGAAAGGACTATGCACAGTGGATTAAACCTCTTTGTAAGCAAGTTTGACAACTCATGGTCTGGAGAAAAGTACGTTTTGGTAGCTGAGTGGATGGTGCACAGACGAGCTTTGTCTTTTCCTAGATGCTCCCACAAGCAGAGCTAGCTAACAAACTTCTGTCTCCTCGTTCATGACTCAGTGATGTTGTACTCTCAGACTTTGTAGGATGCTGGATGCCATAATTTCAGTGAATCCTCTTTCTTCCAGAAGTGCAAGGCACGGAGCGCAAGGAGCATGTTACCTAACTTTTAAAGCACGGAGATCAAGCCCCACAGAGCAGTATTCTTGATCCTGCAAAACAGCAACTGACAGAAGTCTATTTAAGAGCATGAAGCAGGCTCACACCCCACTTCCAACATGTAGCACGTGTTGGAAGCACGTGAAGCACTTTCTGATTTCTACATCCCTTGTGTAGTTTCTCACAAACTCCTCCAGCCCAAGTAAACCACGCCTCACCTCTAACACGTCTAACCCTCTCCGTGCAGTGATGCTCCTCAAGGCATACACTGAACGCTGCCACTCCCTGACATTTCTTCTCATCCCTACGTGAGGCTTTGTGCCCTTACAAAAACAGACTATTTATTTCTGCTACTTCTAGCTGTATCCCAATCCACCACAACCATGTGTTTCTCCCCGCAGTTGCCATTAAGTGCAGATGTGCTGGCAAAGACCCTTAGCCCAGCCGCAGCTCATGCTGACAGCAGGATTTCTTTCTGCTCGCACAGTTCAAAGTTTGGAGAGGTGACATAACTGAGCAAAAAGAGCAAAGCTCACTTCACACTGGATAGAACCACTCTGGTGAGAGCAGCAGGGGGTCGGGAGGCAGTTACAGAGATGAATCTCACTCACCTCTACTCACCATATCAAGGTCAGCAAAACAGTGTTAAGAAGGCCACTCACAAACCCTTCTGCAGCCTGCAACAGGATAATCTAGTGTTAAGACTTTCCATGTTCCCATAAATCACAGCTACTATCCCCTTTTCACAAACTGTTTTTCTGAATTGCCTGAGGAATTATTTCAGACTTGAAAAGCCAGTCTCCTGTGCATTACCAGGACACCTTTGTTCCCCTCATATTTTGTTCATTAACGCATGCTATTGCTCTCTTGAACTACTGTTTCCTCCAATTTCCTTTCTATTGAAGTAGCCGTACCAATTCTAACAAGTAGCCATGGCAACGTAATCTTGCAGAATAAAGTGCAAAATAATCCTATGATCAGAAATCTAAATTAGAAAAATCAAATGGAAATAACACGTTCTTAAACCCTGGAAGTAAGTGACCACTGGAACAGATTACAAATAGATACAGTAAACTCCATGGTGCTTATGAACTCTGATGCACACAAATCAATGTTATACTTAGATCATATTTACAGATAAATTACCAACAGGAGAAGCTCCACACCATGCAAGATTAAATTTTTTTTTTTTTTAAAAAAAGGAGTTCTTCCAAACCTGTACCTGATCCTATCAGCCTGTTGGGATCAGCACCTGTCATCATGCTGCAAATTATGCTCTAAAATTTCACAGCAAAGGAGCCTTGCCTGTCCCAAAGCCAAGCTCTGGTTTGAATTACAGGGATGCCTTGCCAGCTCCCTTGGGATGGGCACCGAGCGAGCGCTTCCCATCCAAACCCAGTGTGCAGCAGAGACAGGGATGGGGACGGGGTGGGGACAGCACCATCCATGATCACCCGCCATCGTCTGCAATCCTGGGAGGCTGGGACTGACCTCAAGGGAAAGATTTTAGCATGGCAAAATTAAGGAGCCAATACCGTTCCACTAAGAATCAGCAAAAGCTTTCACCATTTCATCTCATTCTGTCTAACAGTCCAAAGATTCTTCACAGAATTATACAAAGTTTTCAGTTCAATTTTCCACAAAGGAATTACTGCTAGGATTTTAGAAAATGCTTTTTTTCTAGTGATGCTTAACGGGTACCTAGACTCTAGGTGCAATTGAGTCCCAAATCCCTGGATGCATTTAATCTTCTAAGCACCCTTAAAGGAAACAGTGCTAAGCCCTACGGAAGAATGATTTCCAAGATGTGGGGCGAAGGGAGAGCCCTGCCCCCAGTCCAAATAAATCCACAGCCACCCTGTTTTCTTTACAGTAACTGAGAAGGAAGACTTGAAGTAGATTTACTGCAAAGAGGATGTACTGATTCTTATCTGTGAAAGGTGATACAGACTGTCTGGATTGCTAAATTAGCCTGTAATCTAATCTAATCAATGGAAGACACATTGAGTGCTCCCACTCCAGCTTCCCCATCAGCTGCAGGCAGCTGCAACAACCCAAACTGAGATTTGCAGAGGCTGCTCAGGTCTGGTACTGCTGAGAATAAGATCACCTTCTCCTTTACCTTTCAATTTCACTTTCAGGCAGATGTGCGCAGAGGGCAACTACACGGTCTGTGAAACACGGTATGGCCCCGAAGCACAAAGCATTTCCCTAACTGCATATTTGCTGGAACAGCAACTAACAAAAAGAGTGCTTTCTCCATACATTTACTGGAACTGTAAGGAGTAACTATGCATACGATTTGCAGTCATTGAGATTTACAGCCCTGGTTGCAGCGCGCAGTTGCGTGAGGGAGGCACTCGCTAAGGGCCCTGCGTCTCATTTTCGTTCTGCACTTGCAAGGGACACATTTTCTTGGATAAATAATGTTTTTTAATTCCCCCAAACCTCCCGCTGTCAGTACTTTACTGAAAGAAACTTGAAAATATGGATGAAGTAAAAAAACACAGCTAATAAGTTGCCGGTGCCTATTTTGCATTACTTACAGGTAATTCCAGCAGGCACAATCACTTTGTTTCAGCCACAGAACATTTCCGAAGGGCAGGAAGGGGAGAATTGTTACAATTCTCACAGAAATATTTAGAAAACAAGGTGTTACTGCAGCAGGGAGTGTGCCATGCTTATCCTCAGTCGGCTTTAAGGCCGTGGATCACTTCCGAAAGGGCTGCAGAGGGAAACTACAGCCCGTACGCTGACACTGTGCTGGTGGCTGCAGCTCTGGGGGAAATTTCTGCAAACCCAGAGAGGCTGCAAGAGCCTCATCCCAGGGGAGGTGTAGCCACTACCTTGCAATTATATCAGTTTAATTGAGAACTGCTCAAAACCAATGAAAAACTCCATAAAATCAGGAAGATGCTCCTTCTCCTGCTGTGTACCACCACCACCACCAGCATCAAAACCCTGCCTGCACACTTCTAATGAGTTACAAAGTGATGCCGTATTAAAAAATATATATCCCAAAGCCACCCAGCAAAAAACACACTAATGTTTTTTTCTCCATATCCACACATTGTGGGTGGTGGAGGGTCCTGACTGATGTTAGCTTAGGTTACATTGATTTTTAATCCTTTCACAGAACACATAGAGAATATGAGTGAAGTACAACCTGTGTGGTTACTGAGCGTGCCAGGGGGCTGCTCTCATCTAGGATGCTCTGATAAAAACAAACACCTTTTGTGCCCTGGGAGTCGCTCGAACATAACATGCTTCATATGGCATAAGAGGGGCTGCTTGGTTTTCTGAAGTGCTTTGAGAAGACCCAATTTAGCAGAACTGTAGGGAAATCGTATGGTCAAACAGGATCACCCAGCATACAAGGATGTCTTGTCTCTCACATAGAAAAATTCCTTATACTCCTGACTGCTACACCCTGCATGCACTGAGCACCCGACACCCCCTGCCCTGCCCCTGCTCTGCAGCCGCTCTGCCCCCTGCACCCACCCCAGCTGCGATGGGAAGCCAGCAGGGGACTAAGGTTCGTCATCCCTGCAGGTGAGGAGAAAGCAGCGATTCTTAGAGCAGAACTCCATCCTCACCACCACCACCTGAGCTGTCTGCCTCCCAGTTCCTCCTCTGGCAGTTCTGCCTGCTGCACCATTCCCTTCCACTCACCAGGACTGAACGCCTGCTTGCATGGCACCTCGGCCAGCCCCCGAGCAGAGCTGTAAGAAGGGACTGAGCTGCACAACTTCAGCTCAGCGTATCAGTGAGGGATGTACACTGCCAGGGCAGAACAGCACAGAACAGCCCATTGCTTTGCCAGAGCAGCACCTCTCCCACCGAGCTCTGCGGCCAGGCCACCCTTCAGCCCCCTGTTGCCATATCCACCAGCTCAGAGAGATCAGCCCAGCGGGAGGGACAGGCGTTCAGGGGATTTCTGCACCCCCCCCCCCCCCG
>WBMW01000976.1:2355381-2483125 GCA_013396635.1 Penelope pileata
TCAGCTGAAATGGGAGTTTCCTTCTCTCAGGCACTTCTCATAGACAAACGGATTAAGCAAATGGGTGGCACAGAGCTGGGCGACTTCGGCTGCAGAACCAAAGTTGTTCCGCTGCTTCGGAGGAGGAAGATGGTGAATGATTTTCATGGATCCTTTTGCATGTTTGGAAACTTTGTCCTCTGTTTCCTAAGTTTGGAGTCCCGTGTGTCCCTTTTTGCAGCCCTTCCTCCTGGGATGCAGTTCAGTGCCTGGTGAGGGCCCAGGTCCCCTGCTCAGGGCCACAGTGTCCCCCTGGCAGTGAGGGGGTCTCCCCCTGTCGGGGAGTGCTGCCCTGCAGCACTGTGACCCTATAGCCCCTGCGACCACCTCAGTGTCCCCCCCATCCAGCTCCTCCTCAGCTGGGCTGCAAGCTGCAGCACCTCGGGAGCACTCAGCAGCACTTCAGGGTCTGGGGTTACACCAATTCCCTCCAGAAGACATTGGAGGAGGCCTCAGCCCTCCTCCCCTGCAGCCTCACCCGGGTGCCTCCTTCCCACAGGAATGTGAGCACTAACCCCCGGGATGGGTGATGCGAGGACAGCGGTGGGCGGGGGAAGAGCAGAGAGGTGTCTTCAGTTTCTCCCGGTAATCATTAAGGCAAGGTGGAAAACTGCAATTAAGCTTTCAGGGCTGTGAATCCAGAGTGAGAAGAAGCGTGTCCTGCTGAACATTCCCCAGCATGTCTGGCTGCCTGCTTTAGGTACAGTACCCGCTGGGTTTCTGTCCTGGTGACCGGGCCGAGCTATCAAATTCACAAATATAGGAAAAAATTGGCAAGAGCTAAACCCTTGGGAAACAGAAAGTTTTATTCATGAATTACTAAAGAACCTGCATGCCCACAGGTTGCTGAGAGCCCTGCTCCTCCCAGCTGCTTTCACGTCCCCTTCCAGCAGAGGTGAATAATGGAATTTCCCAGGACCAGCATCCAATATATGGGTCCCTGGTATCAAAGAGTCTTTAAGGCAGTGTCCATTGCCTCCTCCACCTGCTCCTGCCCACCTTGGAGCTGTAAGAAAACACACATGCTGTTTGAATCTTGGGAAGAAAAACTAAAAGGAGACAGTGTAAGGGATGCTGAGGTACAGGCCCCAGGCCTGCCCCAGCCTGGGGACAGCAGGACAAATACCTGAAGTGTCACCTTCCTGTCCTGAGAGGTGCAGGCTCCAACTTGTCCGGGTGTAGCCGAGTCTTCGTGAGCCCCAAGAGCACTTTCTGGCTGTGAACTAAGCCAGGGGGATGCCAAGATGCCATGGGACTTCTCTGCTGGCACCCCAGCCAGCCTTGCTGTCCTCAGCCCTCTCAGGTCTGACAATCACACCTGCAGGAGTGGCTCCTGAAATAGAGGTTCATGTGGCAGGACCGGGAACAGAGGAGAAAAATGGGGATTTAGTCAGGTGTGCAGCTGCTGGGTGCTCTGGTCTGTAAGAGGGAAACCCGTCAGTGCAAGGTCGGCTGCTGGTCCCTCGTGGGTTTCAGTGCCTGACTGAGTTCACACTCTTACTTCCAGCTTCTCTCAATGGCCGGATATCTGGCACGAGCTGTGACGCCCACCCTGCAGCCGCAGCGTGCGGTGCAGCTGTGCCCAAGCACGGGGAAGGGCTCATGGTCCGTGCGTGTGTGCGGGAAGAAAAATACAGGAAAAGCAACACTGAAATGGTTGTGAGTGTGGTGCTAAGAATGTTCTTCAGGCTGAGCTTTGAATAGAGGGGCATGCTGGAGTCTGCCTGATCTTGGTGTTTTTTTCTTTGGTTTTCGGGCAGAGGTCAGCGTTCACATCGTATGTAAATCAACTGGCCTTCCGACCACAAAAGCATGGCAAGGCCATGTGCACAGGCACAGGCAGTGCAGGGAATGCAGCTGCCAGGCAGAGATGTAGGGACATGGGAGATCCTTCCTGTAGCTGTGGCTTCTTTATGCCTGGTTGTGCTCTCCTGTGCAGGAACACTGGGGAGATGCTCAAATCCTCCTACCACTGTTGTTGTCCCTTTCGCATTGCCAGCGTAGCAGCAGCCAGCTCCTCTGAAATTCCTTAAAGTTGGACACAGGGTTGTGATCCTTGAGCACATTTCTGATGACGGAGGTTAGGCTAAATCAGGTCTGGATAATGGCGTTTCCATCTTGTTGCCCTGACACCAACCAGCTCAGCAGACGGATCTGGATGGGAAGGAAGTCCGGTGTCGGAAGTCCAGTGCTGGAAACCCGACACGTAACGAGAGCTGGAAGGGAGTCCAGTTCCTCCAATGATTCCAAACATTGCAGCAGCCAAGTCTAAGGAAGTCTGGGGAACATGCCTGGACTAACCCTGTGCGTTCCTCCACGGCAGCCCCTCCTGTCCATAAGCATGCTGGGATGCAGCAGGGCAGGCTCCAGCCCTGGTGCAATGTCCCCATCGCATGGGGGGACACCTCTCGCTTGAGCTGCATTGTACCTTCCAAAAGGCATTGCCAGTGGGGTATGGTGACCCACCTAACCCCCCTGGGGAATCCACCCTTTCCTCAGCACCGAGGGAACCTGCTGGCTCTGAAGTCAGCATTCAGGAAGCATTACGCACTGTGCTGGCAGGGTAACGGAGATCTCAGGAACGCCTGAAGAACTTCATCTGGAGTTTGCATTGTGGATTATTTTTAAAACTATGGAAGCATTGCTTTTCTTTTCCTAGTTTGAAGCTCTCCAGGTTTTTACGCATTTAAAAATAAAATGAGCACACAGCTATTTGCCAGCAAACACTTTGTGGGTTCACTGTTTCAAAGCAGGAACCTACTTGTGCCTACATGAAAGAAGTATGTGTGTGAAATCTGTATGTGCACCGACCCGAGTCACGTGTTAGCTAGGCAAACTGCGAAAGTGTTCCCACAGCCAGGGAGCTATGGGCCAGGCTGTAAGTGAGCACGTTCCTATTCTGCATCTGCAACTCTGGCACAAGTTAGCAGAGAAGCGAGTGCCAGGAAGTACTCAGGTTCCTTGTGTGCACAGATCTTGGGTTTGCTCCTGTTCCTGTGAAAATGACTTAAAAGAGGCAGGATGAAGCCCAGGAACCTGGAAAAGTTTGCCTTGGCTTCAAGCAGTTCTGTGGAAGAAGTAAAACCAACCAACTCAAGAAATAAAGGTTGTAACTATGCTGCTGACACTATGGTGAAGTATAGTTTTTTTTTTCTCGGTGTCCTGCACATGCTCTGTAGATCTCCTTTGGTGCATTAGTTTCCTAACTTTTTTTATTCCAGGTTTCTTTGATTTTGTCACTTTGCTGTTTCTTGATTTAGTTTTTACATCTTTCATATCAATCTCTCCCCACTCCCAATGCTACGCCCAAGGTGTTTTGTATGCCGAGATCAGAGGTTTACAGTGGTTCTTGAGCATGTAACAAATAAAGAGGAGAGAAGGTGATGGAGCTCCAGATTTCATCCAGCACGTCTCAGCTATGTTTCACTTTTAACTTGTTTTTCAGAAACAAGGTACTCTTGTTGGGTGTCAAAACACATCAAAAACATTTTTGTCATCTTGTTCTTTCCTGTTCTTAACCTATTTTTCTAGTGTGGCAGGGGTGTGATACACTGTATGTTACAACCACGCGGCTCTGACCCCGCAGCCCAAAGGCTTCGTGTTGTGTCCTACGCCCATCAAACCCATGTGTGGCTGCAGGGCTCGCCCAGAGGCCCCCAGCTTCTCTTCCACCCATGCTGTGCTGCCTGTGGAGCACACTGTCTGTCCATGAGGTCTCCAGGCTCTTTCTGCCCTGAGATCTCCTGTGGGATCTGCTGGTCATCCATCCCATAACACCTATGGCTATCCTATCCTATCCCATCCTGTCCTATCCTGTCCCATTCCTACCCTGTCCCATTCCTACCCTGTCCTGTCCTATCCTGTCCTCTGCAATGCCAGCTACCCTGGGTACCCCCCACTGACACGGTGCATCTATCCAGCTTGACCCAGCTGTTACTGCATCTGTCCCTTCTTAGATTTGAAGGTGCTGATGACAAGAGATTCCAGTTCCATGTTTGCTCTGTCTGCAGCTGAGCCAGGACCTGGTATATGGTTAATGTATGTAACATACCAAGCAGACACGTACTTTTATGTATTTGTATATGTGTATTTTATGTATGCAATTCCCCCCTGCTCTGAATAAAATCATATTTAGCATGGAACATACAGAATAATTTTCTGTCGGGATGGAATAAACTGAGTTCTATTTAAAATCAGAGTCAGGTTAAAGGCAAATTTTTACATCTCTATTAAAGTTCAGTGTTTTGGTAGGTGATATTAGTAGGACTACGCTGAAACACACTGTTAATAGAAAACATTGTTTTGATGTTGTTCTTGCAGAAGTATTGGGTATTTATACAATATAAATCAAAATTTGGTTGTAAAAACAAGAGCGGCATTAGAAACTGCACAATGTTTTTAACAGCTGGTGGGATAGTCACTGCGGTTATAAGTCAAGAACACTCCCTCTGGGAATCTGATTCTACCACATGTAATGAGACACAACACATGGAGGAGAAGGGGGTGATTTTAGCAGAATACATTCCTTCATGCTAATGCAAATACAGAACAACTTTCTTTACTAAATTTGAACTGAGACAAACAACCGTAAGCCTCTCAAATCCCGCACCAGGAACACACAGGAGAGTAGTCCTGGACAGATTCCCAGTTGCCTACAGCAGTGTTTCTCATTTTTTTCTGGGTGGCAATCCAATATTAAATCATAAACAATAAAAGCACAATTGATGTGCCCTTACTGTAAGACTGACAATACATTCATGATAGCAGTGATAAGCCCGTGTAATTGGAGTATATGTTTGGCCACAGAAGACGAAATTCGTGAGGATAGTGGTGTTTTGAACCTATGGGAATTATGTGGGTTTTTTTGTTTGTTTTTTTTGTTTTGTTTTGTTTTTCGTTCTTTTGATCCAGACTCTTTAATGTTGTTTTCAGGTAGGGATAGAGTAGAAGTAGGGAAGTGGGACCAGCAGAACTGGGAGCAGTCTGACAGAACAACTTGGGTTCCGTGGGGGTGCCACATGGCACCCATTGCCACCAATCCTGGTAGTGGGAGGTGAGTCCTGGAGCACAGTGTGCAGCCCTGGAGAAGGGGAAATGCACCTCACTACTGAATGAACAGCTTTCCTCTGCCCGATGTGTGGGAAGCAGGTACAGCTCCCCTAAAATCAATATTATATATTAGCAGTATATTTTTTTAGGATTTTTTCATACAAAATTTGTGTTCAAGTTTATAGATCTTGATGGAGATAACTAGAGAGGGCTAAGGCTTCAAGTCCTACGCGTCTGCACAGCAGATGCGTAACATCTGTTGCTTCTTGGAGAGTGTTTCTTTAAAAAAAATCCTAATTTAGTGGGTTCTTGGCATAGGTTCCTGCTTGTGTGGGAAATCAGGGCCCTTAAACAGGAGGTTTGAGCACTATTCACATGGGAATGGGGGGTCCCTCTTGCAAGGCTCCATGCAGCAGTGTCCTCTGCTGCATTGGGTGAGACTCCCTGAAATGCCGCCCTGCTCAGTGCTCGTGGTCCTGCTGCGTCAGGGTCCGACGTGACCATTCCAGCACACGCATGGTCAACTGCTAGAGATCACCATTATCTACGAACAAAACGTCCCCTAACTATTTTAACTGTGGGCAAAATGCTGTTCTGTATGATCATTTCTGCATCTGCAGGAACAGTCTCTGTGACTATTGAGAAGCGTCTCATTAATGTTCAGGTTGGTCAGTCCTTCAGCAGGAACTGCCTGTGGGAGTCCCTGGCACAACCAGATCCTCCACCCTAGGTACTAACACAGTGCCTAAACAGTCCAAGCACAGCAAGAGATCCCTGGGGAATTTCTGGGACTTCCCAGAATTTCTACTGTGAGGTCTCCTGCAGAATTTAGGCCAAAGCTTTGCTGTGAAGGTGGCTGGGAGCTCTGGCAATCACCTTCTCTTGGTGCTGTCCCTTATGTCACCTCTGCAGAGACCAGATGGGACCATGCAGGGAACTAATGCCTAAGTGTGCACCCAGACAGCCCCGACAGCTACATACACCACAGCTGTAAGTGTAGGACGAACTTGAGTTTCTACGATTTGAATTCCATAGCTCTTGCTACACAGGGCTTCTGGCTCCATTGCAAGTGGCCTGGAAGTCCTGGCATGGTAAACTATCTCAGAGTCACAAATGAGGCCCTGGGATCAGAGCCAAAGACCCTGGAAGCAAGGCATCACCTCTGTGCTGTCCCTTAGATCGATTTAGGCTGCAAACTGAAGACAGGATTTTCTGACTGCATCATTTTGCTGCAGGAGTTCCTTGGGTTGCTCTTAGAACTATCCATTCAGTGTGTGCAAGGGATGTGCTGGGGAGCGGAGACAAGCTATAAAAGCATCCTTTAATCTCACTTTCCTTCAGCATTATGAGCCCTGCTATGTTGTGCCTGTTTCCATGTGCTTATCTGCCCTTGCAGCAATACCAGGCGGACAAGGTAGCACAAAGTCTTACCTAGGAGGATCCCAGTGTTGTCTGTCACAAATGGTGGATACTTGCAGGTGGTCTGAGTTCGTGTTTCAAGCCTGTTTCAAGGCTGCAAATTTAATTCACATCTTGATCCCTGTACCTCTTTCATATTCTGTTTGAAACCCAGCTTTGAACATGGTGAATTGTGGTTGAATTTGGCCTCAGTGCATGCACATGTAAAATGTGCCAGCTTTTGTAGAGACACAGATTGAGAAATGCACGGGATTCATGCTTCTATTCAGATCTCTTTGGAATTCCTCTCAGAAGGTGTTCCCAAACAGAAGAAGTAAATTCAAGGTTCATATCCATTTTAGGAAGCTTTGGAGGGAACAACGCTGTCCATCAGACAGTGTTGCAGAAGGGAATCAGAAGGGTGTAGCAGAAGGGAATCTAGGATCATAAAAAAATAAAGCAAATCTGCTTTCTGTGCTTTCCATCCATAGCACTCATTGTTTTCCCTCACACACCTTTGCAGACAGCAGGTTTCCCTGTTACCCATGATCACAATATCACTCAAATTGCCTAAGTGATGAGATACAGGGGGGATGAGTGACTGACAAGAGTATGGAAAATTAGCTTGTCAGTGATCTGTGATCTGGAGGAACTGACAGTCAGTAGCTGGTGGTGAGCACACACACAGTCACCCTTACACATACGAAACCACCTTTGTGATATCTGCTGTTCTGGACTGTAAATCCTACAGCGCTCAAATTAATTAATATGGAGGTGCATATTTACTGTCAATAAGAGAATGATACTCTGTTCATTACAGATAAAACTGCTTTAAATCTTCAAGGACGCCGTGGGAAAACAGGAAGGTTGAGGCTATGAAAGAAATGAAGTGATCAAAGAATATTGGTTTCAGCAACTTATGTTGTTTCATGATGCTCATAATTCAGGACACAGTGTAGCTAGTCAAGTGTGATTAACTTCTTCTGGGATCTGACATCTTATTCTCTTTTGTGGCAAGAACTGGAGTACCTAATGTTCACAGGAGAAAACTGATCAATGGAAGCGTGCCATTACCTGAAAGAATATGGTCTTTTGATTCTCCTCTGTCACTGAACAAGTGCCTTTTGTTCCCTGAACAGAACAGGGACATAAAGGGCTTTGCATGGAATAATATACAGAAGAAATTGGCGTTATATAACACCCTCAGCAGGGAAACAACATTTTTGGGGGGGCTTCATTTATGCCCAAATCCTGGCTAGAAACTCAGCAGGGAGGAAGGGAAGAGCAGCAAGTGCAAACAATCAGACGTTTGTTAGGTGATAGAGGACCTACAGGAACATGAAAGGCTGTGCTTTCATTCAAACAATGCAGTAAAATAAACAGAGTGTGACAGTGGAAAATGAATGGGAAGTTAATTCTATTAGCATTTACAATATTTCAATAGCAATATTTTCTGAACAATGGTCCCTATTGATGCTACAAGTGCTTGCAAATTGTGCCTGCTCCTTGCTGAGCAGACCTGACACTATTTGACCAGCTGTATTCTCTAATCGTACAAGGGAAGTTTCCAAACCTGGTGAAAGGCTGTATCTCATCTGTGCTGAAACTGTTTGGAACCTAACTCATTCTGGTGTCTGATTCGTTGTTGTTGCTTTCGTGTTGCCTTTTTTTTTTTTTTTTTCTCATTACGATCTCTGGGAAGATTTCTTCTCTTAAGTGCACAGTACCTGGAGGCCAAAGCTTAATAACTTCAAGTCTAATATTTCTTCTGTATTTTATCACCAGCTAGTGCTTATCGGAATAACAAAATAAACAGTAGTTTTGTCTGCATGAGAGGGAGTTTGCAGTTATGAGTAGGCCACTTAGATATACATCTCCTTTGCCATTATAAACTGTCTCCACTAAGAGGATTTGCTGGTACCTCTCCGTGTTTAACTCTACTTGCAAACTTCCTCTGTTGCATAGAAGATCACTGTATACCTTCTTATTCTAGGAAAGCACTTAGCTGTGATAAAATATTTGGGAATTAAGAGGCCAAAAATAAAAACAAAGAAATCCAATTTCAAGTGAAATAGATCATTACTTCCATAATTAAAAGATTTTCTATACTTAGGCATGCTGTTTAGCGGTATGAATTCGCTGTACTCTCAAACAACATAGCTGTGCCAGCAACAACTTTGACTTTAAACAAGACAAACCTTTGTCCTGGACTCGGGGCCAAGTTTGACACCATCTGTCTGGCTGAAAGGCCAATTTTTGCACCATTTGGCTACAAAAATAGATTTGCTTGAATGCTGCTGTTCCTTTGCATTTGCTTGTAGCTGTCTGTTCACAAAGCTGCCTGATTTTCACAATGTTTTATGCTAGAAATGGGTCCTCTCCCTGGCCACAGGGACAGCAGGCTGCTGGAAACAGGCCCAGATGCTGGGTTCTCTGCTATTGAACCCAATGCATTTGCAGAAAGTCTGGGTCACAGCTAGCTTGGGATCTAAAATTGCCAACCAAAGCTCCTTCCTCTTCTCTCATCCCTTCCTTCCGATGCAGCCCATCCCTCCTTGGTTTTGAAACACTTGCCTCCACCTTCTTGGGTCTCCAGTGGCTTACACAAGCTCCTTGGAATTCAGTCCCATCTGTGGAGCTGTGCTGATGCTTTAACCCATGAGGGACACAGCAGGAAAAGGCACAAAAGTTTAACAAGGGATTTCTTAACTATAGGAACACCATTATTGAATTATGTCAAAGAATAAAAAGCTCTTCCACCACCCCTCCCACCTGATCATATTCATTTCTGCAGCCTTCTAAAATCTTTCCTGCCTCATCATGATGGTTCATAACATGCTCAAAGCAACACCTTGTCTTTTAATCTTCTCTCCTAGAGCATCATCCACCTTCATAGCCCCTTTGGAAAAGTTCTGTAGCAATAACAGAGTGGGAGCCAAGGCTCCAGGAGGGATGTCATGTTGCCACAGATGAAAACCTGAAAATTAAAAGGAATACCTGTCATTTTCCACTCGCCCTATGACTTTATCATCATCTTTATTCAGTAATATATTTTATACAGCTTTAGATTTTCAACACAATGCATGGTGGATTCTCACAAGAACCACAGGGATTAGTTACAGAGATATTATTATCTCTGGGCTAGATGGAAAGAAATGATCTTGTAGTGAGGACAGCTCTACAACCCAAAAATATATTGCTTTGATTCAAGGAGGTCTGAGACTGTGGACTAGTAATTTAATTTTCATTTTTCAATTTCTCTATCCTATTGAAACAGGAACCCTGATACTCATCTGCAGCAGAGGGGCATCCTGATGAAGACGAGAAGAGTGTGAGGAAGAGTGTGAGGCTTTTGCAGTGGAAAGAGCAAACACCAAATAAATGAAAATGTAAGATGTGAAGGGAAATGGCAGGTGCAAAAAGGCCGAGCAGCACAGAGATCTGTGCAGCAAACCATCTGCGGAGGCTGGATTGGGAAGCCAGAGCTGCCATCTGCCACCCCCAGTGCCAGCAGCTCCTGGCTGAAACCACGGACTCCAGACAGCCACTGGAGAATAAAAGCATGTTGTTTTTTTTTTTCCTATGTCATGTTATTTTCACAGCGTTACAGATTACACCCTACCCGGCAATACAGTCCTCCGCTGTGTGGCTTGTGACATTTTGCAGTTGGGGATGCCACAGTTAGCAGAATGCCGGTTAGTGGAAGAATGTCGCTGGTTGACCTTTTGGTTGAGACATCTGTCCCAGACTGCTGCACATGCTAGTCAAAAGACAGTCACATGCTTCTTTTCCCTTTTTTTCACACTCTTACAGGCCAGAAAATCCTGCAGCCTCTAAGTGATTAATGATATTGAGTTAAACACTTGGACAAGGTTGATTCTTGTGTTATTAAACCAGAACCAGGAAAGGCCCTAACTTTCCCAAGGAATCAGAGAGAGTGGAGAGAGAGACTGACACAGAGGGGCAGCACAGGTGTTACCGTTGTCCCCCAAGCTGATGTCCTGAGGGATTATGGAGGCCAGCTCCTGGATCTGAAAAGGCTCCTGTGTGATGACAGGCTTTCTGCAGCTGGTTCTCTGGCTTTGGTGTTGGCTCTGGTCAAGGCCAACTGTGTTCTCAGATCCCACAGGCAGCAGCTTGTTCTGCTGCTTGCAGTACATTAAACTTGCGGATGAAACTTCCCTTTTTTCTTTCTTCCTTTTCTTTTTTTTTTTTTTTTTTGCTGCCNTCCTTTTTTTTTTTTTTCTTTTTTTTTTTTTTTTTTTTTTTGGCTGCCATTTCAGGTCAGTGGCCACTCTGGTTCAGCTGTGCTTCCTTTTCTCTCTCTTTAAAAAGGTAAAAGCACTCCCTGGGCATGTGAATCTTCTGTCATGAGTTGAGAGTGTTAAATGTTGTCTCAGTCTCAGCTGTAGCTTTGCACCCAGGTTTGCTGCAGTTGTGCTCAGCTACCCCAGGGCCTGTGTTGGGAATGGGCTCACTTTTTGCTCAGAAATCCAAGCCAGCACAGAGATGATCTCATAGACATGAATGGCAGATGTGTCAGTGCCATCCTGATTTCATGTCCGATTTGTCTGTACAGGGATCCAAATCCAGTCATTGACTTTCTGGTGGATTCTGTGCAGGACTTTGGGAGCATGTCTTAGGCTGGGGTTAATCAGAAGTCTCCAGGGGCCTGCTCTGGTTTGGGACATACCCTTTTGGTGGTCCATTGTAAAATGGGACTTTTGTGTGTGGAGGCATATGTGAGAAAGACTGCAGCCATAGGCAGAAGCTCTAAGTCACACTGGTGACAAAATCAAACCAGTTTTGAATTAAAAGAGTACAAGTTTGCAGAGGTTCCGTTTTCCAGTCGGGAAAGGAATAAATGTCACATGTCTGAGGTGACTGAGGGCAAAGCTTGAATCCCAGAAAAATGGTCAGTCTGTAAGCAGCTCCCAGGCTCAGAAGTGCTCAAATAAATTTGCTTAGACAAGCTACTTAAATAGCCTTTGGTAGACAACAAACAAACACTGCTGCCTGTTTGCAGAAATGTGTCTACATTTTCCTGATTTATTATTTTTTTTCTGTCAAATGTTCACCAGAATGTATTCTTCCTTCGTTTCCACGTTATTTTCTTTATGAAAAATGTATGCTCTCTGTGGTCACTTCAAATGTGCATCAGACCAGAGATCATTCAGATGCACTTTTAACGCTTCTAAATGAAGCTATAATACGACATCTAAGAAAGCTCACATGGGAAAGAAATCCATTTTTCTCCCAAAAGCCGGCACACAGCTGAGACTGATTTTTCAAAGGTTTGCTCTGAACTTGTCTGAACTGTTTTTTCAGACTGAAGAGTAGAACAACAGTAATAGGAATGAAGCGACATTAATAATGTAACATCAGTTCTTTTCTTCTTTCTCCTTTGCCTCCGTATGCAAAGTCTGGTAGTTGCTGAAATGTATTCAATCCTGAAGGACAAACTGGGAAGCTGGAAAAGAAACAAGGATATCACATGGCTGAATAGAAATATTGACAGCGTCTGTGAATTTCTTAAACTGTTTCACACCTCAGAGTTTTCACTTCCAAAGTGAAGAAAAATTATTCACTGCATCACAGGTATTTCAAAAGATCACTTAATTGATGAGAAGGTATGCAATTAAGCTCATGGTAGAGCACTCATTAGCTGTGACATCTATAGCTCTTTAATTATGGAGATGGAACATGGCAATCAACTACATGCATTAATCATTGAAAACTGCTTGTCATTAATTCCTCAGTGTTTGGGATCTCAAGCTCACAGAGTGAAAATCTGCTGTCTTTACCCAGGCAAAACCCCAAGTGAGGACAACATGGGCTTTGCCAGATGGGATCCAGTGGAAGCGAATGAGAGTTTTGCCTTAGTTAAGAAATGAGTGCATGATGTCTTGGTTCAAATTCACCTCAGCACTGTGCTAAAGCCATCAGTTAGACCTGGCTGCTGGAGGAGGATTTTGGAGCATGGCCATCCCAATAGTCTGAACAGAATGATCACTTGCTTTCTGACTGCTTGAGTATTAAGTGTGTGTTAGTTCAATATAAATTCAAGGCTTTGCTTCTGAAATGGCTAACAGTTTCAGTCAGTATTGAGGAAGCTTCCCTTTGCCATGTGCTTCAGACACCTTCTTTTGCATGTGAGGCTCTCTTCTCCTTACAGTCCTGCCCAACAGCTTTGTCAAAATGTGAGCTGGTTTTGTGCCATGGGCAAGTATTTATGAAGAACAGGACTGGCAACTAAAATAATTTGTTTCATTTACCTAAACAAGTTTTTGAATCTTAAATTGGCAAGAATAAAAGAAGCTCATGAAATTAAAGAAAAACAAAAACCAGGGTAAAATAAGTAGATTAGAACAACAATAATTATCCTACAATGGTAAAAAAAAGACTATAAAAAGCCTTTAAGCTTGGATTTTATTTTTTTTTTCCATTAACATTACTCACCGATGCTTCGTTCACGGCTGGCATTATTTGAATTTGTATTCTGCACTGAAGTCAGCTATTGTGTAGTTTTGTTTCTTTCTTCATGCTGTGTGAGCAGAACAGAACATTCCAGTAACAAAGTTTGGGATAAGTAATATTCCAATGTACAGGCACAGTCCTTATAAGAAGGGGGTAACAGCTTTCTCTAAAAAAGAATGGAAGCCTAAATAAGAGTTCCTGAGATGAGAAGCAGAGTGTTAGCGTTCCTGAGAGGTCAGCATTGTAAGGTGATGAGTGAACAGGCTCTGGCCCAGCAGAAGAGCTCAGGATGTTCTGGTCTGTCAACACCCAAGGGGCTGTGATGTCAGTGGAGTTGATTCTCTGCTGAGGGCCTAGCAGACATGGGGCATGTTTTGGGGTAGAGCACACCAAAGCAGGGAACTGGACACATCGGCTGCATCACCTGTTGTTTTTGCATTTTATGACTTTATTTTCATGCCTCCTTTAACACAAAACTAGTCCTATGACTGTCCTGAGCAGCTTATTGGGCTGGAGCTGCAACATGCTGTCTGACTGGGGCTTAGCCCTTTTCTCCTCTTCTGATACTGCCTTGATATTTTGCATGTTGAACTTGCTCAGGAGGTCATGGTTACTTAACCTGAGTTTCTGCACGCACTAATTCTCAGTTTTAGATAATAAAATAATTGCCTAACTTGATACGTCTTTGGCTCAAAGCTGTAAGGGCTGCAGCATTGCACAAGTGGATGTTCAACTTCAGCCGTATGCTTTCCTCATTTGATCCACACTGTCCCCAACAGCCACCTCTTCTCTCCTTCAGGGATGCTATTGGTTTATTTTCATAGAATCATAGAACCATTTGAGTTGGAAGGGACCTGTAAAGGTCACCTAGTCCAACTCCCCTGCAGTGTAAAGAGACACCTACAGCTAGATCAGGTTGCTCAGAGCCTGTCCAGCCTGACCTTGAATGTCTCCAGGGTCGGGGCTTCCACCACCTCTCTGGGCAACCTGTCTCAGTGCTTCACCACGCTTACTGTAAAAAACTTCTTCCTTACATCCAAGCTAAATCTCCTCTCTTTTAGTTTGAAACCATTTCCAATTGTCCTATCCCCACAGACCCTGCTAAAGAGTCTTTCATGTAGCCCCTCTTTAGATACTGGAAGGCCACTATGACGTCTCCCTGGAGCCTTTTTGTCTCCAGGCTGAACATCACCTTCCACTTGGATTTGTTGAACCTCATAAGGTTCTCCTGGACCCACTGCTCGAGCCTGTCTGTCTCTCTGGATGGCATCCCATCCCTCAGGTGTGTCGACTGCACCACACAGCCTGGTGTCATCCTCAAACTTGCTAAGGGTGCACTTGATCCCACCGTTGATGACATTGATGAAGATTCCCAGCACTGACCCCTGAGGGACACCACTCATCACTGATCTCCATCCAGACATTGAGCTATTGACCACCACTCTCTGGGTACAATCTCACAACCAGTTCCTCATCCACGAAACAGTCCACCTATCAAATCCATATCTTTCCAACCTGGAGAGAAGGATGTTGCGGGGGACCATGCCAAAGGCCTGAAAAGTCCAGATAGGTGACATCTGTGGCTCTTCCCTTGTCCATTGATGCAGTTAAACCATCATAGAAGGCCATGAGGTTGGTCAGGCAGGACTTGCCCTTGGTGAAGCCATGCTGATTGTCTCATATCACTTCCCAGTCTTTATGTGCCCAGGCACAGCTTCCAGGAGGATCTGTTCTATGATCTTCCCCAGCAGAAAGGTGAAGCTGACAGGTCAATAATTCCATGGATCATCTTTTCTACCTTTCCTAAAAATGGATGTGATATTGCCTTTTTTCCAGTCATGAGGGACTTCACCTAACTGCTGTGACTTTTCAAATGTCATTGAGACTGGCTTGGCAATTACATCAGCCAATTCCCTCAGAACTCTGGGATGCATCTCATCAGGACCCATAGACCTGTGGATGTTCAGGTTCCTCNTCATCAGGGCCCATAGACCTGGTGATGTTCAGGGTCCTCAGGTGGCTGCAAACCTGATCTTCACTCACAATAGGAGGGACATTGCTCCCCCAGTCCCCACCTGCTGACCCATTTGCTTGAGGGCTGTGATGAGCATTGCCAATGAAGACTGAGGCAAAAAAGTTATTGAGTACTCAGCTTTCTCCTTGTCCATTGTTACCAGCCTGCCTGTATTGCTCACTGGAGACGATATGTTTTCTTGGACTTTCCTTTTCTGGTTGATGTACCTGTAGAAGCCTTTCTTGTTCTTCTTTGCAGCCCTTGCCAAGTCCAATTCCAGTTGGGCCTTGGCCTTCCTGACCCTATACATCCCTATACAGGCTAGCAGCATCCCTATACTCCTCTCACCTGTCCCTGCTTCCACTGTCTGAGCATTTCCTTCTTGCTATCCAGTTTGACCAGCAGGTCCCAGCTGAGCCACACCAGTCTCTTGCCTTCCTTTCCTGACTTTCNACGATATGTTTTCTTGGACTTTCCTTTTCTGGTTGATGTACCTGTAGAAGCCTTTCTTGTTCTTCTTTGCAGCCCTTGCCAAGTCCAATTCCAGTTGGGCCTTGGCCTTCCTGACCCTATACATCCCTATACAGGCTAGCAGCATCCCTATACTCCTCTCACCTGTCCCTGCTTCCACTGTCTGAGCATTTCCTTCTTGCTATCCAGTTTGACCAGCAGGTCCCAGCTGAGCCACACCAGTCTCTTGCCTTCCTTTCCTGACTTTCTACACCTGAGTCTGGAGAACTCTTGTGCCCTGAGGAAAGCTTCCTTAAAGATCTGCCAGCTCTGCTCCCCTCCCTTGTCCATGAGGACAGTTTCCCAGGTGGTTTTGTTGACTCCCTGAAGAGTTGGAATTTGGCTTTCCTAAAATTTAGCATCCTGATTTTACTCTTTGTCTGTCCCGTATCCCTCAGCAGTGTGAACTCCACCACTGCATGAACACTACAGCTCAGGCAGACTCCAATCCTGATGTCACCAATGACATTACTCTACGTCATGGGCTTGTTACAGTACCAGCAACCACAAATGGGGTTCCCAAAGGTGAGGGCAGGAAGCCAAGACAGAAACCCAAATGAGAAGAAGATCATAGAATATAGAATCAAAGATGAGGAAGGGCTGAAGCTGGCGTAGAGCAGGTGACCTGGACAACAGGTGGAGCAGCACTGAGCTCGCCCACTAGGCCTAGAAGAAAGGACAGGAATGAAAGCAGAGCTAGAGACAAAGGGTGCTCTTGCTCAAAGAGAGGAATGAATCCTGAATCAGCACCTTGCTGAGGTCAGATCTGTGCTTAGCAAACCTGTGAGTATCGTGGTTCCTGAGTGTGCCTGAACAAGGACCCTCCTTGCTGGCTTTGGTGTCAACGTGACTGCTGCCAGCTGAGGAGGTGGAGGGTGATGGAGAGAGCTGGTGTGGCTGCTTCCACATTCAACACCTCTGAAGAGACTGCCAAAATTAATGTGTTTTCTTTTTCATAACTTCATCAGATTTAGAGTTAGATTATTTTCAAGCTCCTCAGAAGGCAGAAAAGCTGCTGAAAAAGCACAACATAAGGGCACGCAGCAGTATTGCTGCCGGATAAGGAGAGCGTGGCTGTCATTCCTTTCTCACTCATACAGGACAGGGCCATCATTATCTGGTTTAAAGCAAACACGACAGACTTTGCTGTCATCACATCAGCAGATTGTTTAGCTATTATCGTTTGTATTGCAGGAGTGCCTGGAGGCCCAAGCTGTGTTGAAACACCTACTTGCTATGTGCAGGACACACTTTCTGGAGACCATCCCCACCTGGAAGAGCTTCTTCTGCACTCACAAAGCATCAGGAACTAGAAAGGGACTGATCACACTGCACTGGAGCAAAGAGAAAATGCATGGTTTACCCTGAGCTGTAACTGGGAAAGTCCTCGATGGAGCTGTAGGGACAGCCTCATTGCTCAAGCCACGTGGAAACACAGCAGAATTGATCAGCTGATGTTTTTGCATCTAGAAAGAAAAGAGTGTATGCCTGAAACAACGTGTGCTAAACATGGTGATACAAGTGGCAATTCCACTTGTTAAGAAGGCAGCTCGATCATGGGAGACTTAAGAATTTTTGTACATGTCTTTGCTAATGATCCCTTTAATTACTTGCTATAAATCATCTGGTATGAAAATGTCACCATTCTCATTTAAAGAAGAAAGGTTTTGTAATGCTTTCTTACTGTGTAATATGTATGGATTTAGGGCTCTGTGGATTAAATTTGGCAATTTCAGGCATGCAAGGTTACTAATCCACACTTTGTCTATAAAAAAATAGAAAGAAGAAGTAAGGCAGGCTCATGCCCTGGGGATGGCTGGGGAATTCCACACATGCCTGTCTTCTGTAACTCCTGTCACGGGTGAAAACATTAACATCGGTGTTGCAATAGTTACAGGCAGACCAAAGGGACATGCTTGCAGCAAAGCACAGGTGGTTTCGTTAAGTACTTCTCTGTTTTCACCTCACGATTATTTTTTTGACATTTCTGTTCTTCCAGTTTCCTGATGTTTTAAAGTATGTATTTGTCACATTTAATTCTGTTTTCCTGTAATAGCTTCATCTACAGAGACTTGTCTTGGAGAACAGCCCAGGGATTTTTCTGTTTCTTCTTACACTTTTATTTTCTCTGCATCTGCTATTACATCATTTATATGGGTTATATACACATAATTTTAGTTTTTATGTCAGACTTATAATGCCACAGCCAGCCTGTCAAAATGGCTTAGTCCTGAGGAATTTATTTAGGCAGAATTTGCACTGAATTGTCTGTGATTGTGATTGCTTCAATAAGTTGAATGCTGTAATATTTCTGGGAGGTATGACAAAATAATATGGGTATAAGAATAGAGCATCAGTGAAAAATGATTTCAGTGGCCAGTAAAGTGAATCACTTTGTGCAGCTTTTGCAAGGTCAATGACAAACTGGGAGAAAGCAAGGAATCTTGATTTTGGCTTCAGTTTTTAGCTGTTGACTATACTTTTTTTGCTATATAATTACATCATTTGTTGTTAAATTTCATTAAATATTGAACTGAGTAAATTCTGTAATTACTGAACTTTATAAATTCTGTAGTTCTTTTCCTATATCTCATTAATAGATCCTGCAATTTTTATCAAATACTTAATTGTTTTAAGTTTTCTGCTCATACTTTAGTTTCCATTTAAAGATCACCAGAGTCCACCCATTTGTAATTCTGTCTTTCTGTCACCCACTCTGCTCACCATATTGTCGATCCCTCATTCCAGCTGGAACTCTGTGCTTGAGATTTGGTGCAATTCTGTAGGAAAGCATGAGAAGAGGCAAGCACAAGAAGATTATCTGACATTTGGGAATCCTGCAACTGTAATTGCTGTTGTGCATTTGAAGATCCTGCTATTGAGTAGGAGCTGCTCAAGGTCAAGATCCTGCAGAGCCTGCAGGTGAAAATTCCCCCCACCAGTGCTGGGAGCTCTTTTCCTTAATTAGTGAATAGTTTCTGAAAATGGATGGATTTCCACACCCTCTCCCCCATTTGTTTTTCTCCCCATCCTTCTTCTCCCTTCTGAATCTCTCTCTCAGTGGGAATTGTTTTGCTTAATTCAGCAAGCTGAGAGCAGATTAAGGGTACTTATACTCCTATACACCAGAAGTAATTAACTAGAATAAAGGGAATTACAGATTTCATTTTTCTTGTTGAGTGTCTGCCTATCCCCCTGATTTCATGTGTGATTAATCTAACAAATATTTCAATTTCTTCCTCAGCTTCCTCCCATCCCCAACTTAACTGGAGCTATAGGTCGCAAAGTGTGGAGCTTGTCAGAAGATGAGTTGCATTTACACTACAGAATCACAGAATGGCTGAGGTTGGCAGGGACCTCTGGATCTTCTTGTTCTACCCCTCTTCCATCAGAAACACCCAGAGCAGGGGGCCCTGGCCCATGTCCAGGCAGCTTTTGGCAACCTCCAAGGAGGAGACCTCACAGCCTCTGGGCAACCTGTGCCAGTGCTCAGCCACCTGCATAGCACAGCAGTGCTGCCTGGTGTTCAGGGACAGCCTCCTGCATTCTAGTTTGTGCCCATTGCCTCTTGTCCTGGCACTGAGCACCACTGAAAAGCCAGGCTTCAGGTATTTATATACATTGATGAGATTCCCTCCCTCCAGCCTCCTCTTCTCCATGCTGAAAAGTTCCAGCTCTCTCAGCCTCTCCTCACAAGAGATGTGCTCCAGTCCTTGGTCATCTTGGTAGGCCTCTATTGGACTCTTCCCAGTATGTCTGCATTTCTCTCTTGTATTGGGATCCCACCACTGAATTTGTCCCTATGTCTCATTCCTGCAGCCTGAGTTGTTCAGCTCAGTCCTAGCAGGTGCCTGAGAAGATGCATTATCTGTAGATGGTAATGAAAGCAACTGCAAATTACAGGAGATTAGAAAAGGCTTATGAACTCTGCTGGGCAAGTGTGTCACAAGTAGTGTTTCAACTGATGAAGAAATGACATAACTACTCTTCATTAATTGGTTTCTTCTTGATCTCCCTACCCAAGTAGGTGCTGGTGACAACACTAAAAGAGCCTGGTTGCATCACAGGTATGAGGGACTAGCAAATCCTTTTGAGGGTCAAATGCAGCCGAAGTTGCACACCAAGTGGTCCCACAGAAGTCCTCAAAACATCGATGGTGTGAAACTGTTGGATTTAATCCCTGACGTATCTCAGCATTGCTTGCTTCCAAAGAATACGTGTTGTCAAATAGCTTCTGGGAGGCACTTGCTCTTTCAAAGAGAGGAGCTGAGGAGGGCTCCAATTTACAGATTTACCCATCAGGACCAGTGTCTCCTTAAACTCATATTCCACAGTAAGCAAACCTCCCACTGCTGGGGTGGTGCAGTTCTGGTGGCTTCTTGAGCAAAGAAAAGGGGCAGAAAAAGAGAAAAGGGAATAATGTAAAAAGACAGAAGTGGGTTTGCTGGTACACTACTCCCTGCTCTCTCTGGAGAGAAATCGTGATGTGACAGTTAAGATTTAAAAGGAAAAGAAGACTGCTGCCTGCAGCATCATTGCTATTGGGACTTTGGCACGTGATCCCTGGAAGCTACACACCACTTCCCCACTGGGCAGGGGACAAGTTGCAGAACAGGGCTAAGTGCTGCAAAGAGCTTGTCTGTCTGGTACTGCAATTACTTGTGTAATTTGTGGCTGTTTACAAAGGCACGCTCTATGCTCTGCTCTCTGCATGCTTGTTTGCTAATGAAGATCATTGGGCAGGGTTATTTCTCATTATGTGTCCTCTTGGCTGTCTCTCTGACTCACATTTCTTCCATTGTGTCTGCACCCACTCTGTAACTCCACGACACCAAGGACAGACGTTTGCTTCAGTGCATCAGGAACGCACTCCGGGCAGCAGCTCTTCAGTTATCAGTCTGAAGAGCTTCAAAGGGATCACAATCAAGTCTTGAGAGCCCAGGGGCCCCACTTCTCAGCCAGTTAGACTTCTGACATTAGCTCAGGTGGTCATTTTCAGAGGGACACCTCTGATTACTTGAGTGAGAGCAAAACTTACTCCCATTTTATACCAGTATATAAAATCCTCCATCACTACGTGAGTTACAGAAGAAGATTATTAAATCTCTGTAATTCCTACCCATGTATGAAAGTGAGACTTTATTGCTTAAAGTTAAATATATTTAAATACACTCATGACTGAGCATTGAAGATTTTTGTGTTTGTGTTTTTTATTTTCTTCAGTGTGAAGAAAATGGGGACCAGGGTACAGTAAGCTGGGATAGACCCCATCAAGTTCTCCAGTTCAGGTGCTGTTCCACATTAACATACACAAAATCTGATTCTGTGCTTCTTAAATGTTTGTGCTTACGATTCCCACAACATTTATTGATGACAAATTATAGTAAAAATAGCCCATGAGCTTATATTTAGTTGCTTCTATTTAGCTAGGCTAAGTTTTCTTGTGGCAAGTTACTTTGTTTGACCGTGATGGTTCCTGAGAGGCCTTTCCCTCACACTTTCCCAGCAATTATATTTTCTTAATTCTAACCTGAAAGGAAAGAGTTAACATCTCCTCTGTATAAAACAGGGCATAAAGAAAAGCAAATTGAATATCCATTTCAGTTTTCCTGGAAAAGAACAAACAAACAGGAAATAGTAACAATCTCTCCTTTAGAACTGCAGGTGGCTTGTTGCCTTTTCTGATCTTAGAGCACCTCATGCCCTAAGAGAGTCTTAGAGCACAAATCTTAGTGCACCATATAACCAGGAGCAGAACATGCCACCAGTGAATGCTGAATGTTTGGCACCCAGTTAATAGCCAAGGAAACTGAGGCAGAGCCAGGGCAGAAAGAGGACTGGCACCCAAGCTCCTTGGCTCCTTCTTCCTTCTCTATCACTAGCTTATGTTAGTGCTATACGTCTGGATGTGGAACTGAGGGACATGGTTTAGTGGGTAATCTTGGTGTAGGTGGATGGTTGGACAAGATGATCTTGGAGGTCTTTTCCAACCTTGATGATTCTATGATTCTATGCTTTCATTGTGAAACAGGAATACAATGTCCATTGTCCATTTGAGACACTTCATGAAGCAAAGGTAAACAGTTCTCTATTTGTACAAAGGAAAAAGGACACAAAGATGCAGACTGATATTAAGCAATACTCAACAAAAATTCCTCCCATCTTCTTTCTCACTTTGAATATTTTGTATCTTTGGGCACATCACTACACTGCTCACAAAACCAAGTATTTGAATTAGTGGGCACAGGCTCCTAGAAAGTCTTTCCCTCCTAAACTTTAGGAAGAAAAACATCCTGCAGTAGCCCTGCTGAGTGTGACGATTGCCTGCTGCATAGCTGAGAAGAGATTGGTGCTGACAGCACAAAAGCAACAGCACACACCTACTTGCTCCAGATGCTCTTCCCTCGTCATTCAGCCCCCAAGCCACAAGAACAGTGCTGTTTTCATTTGAGTGGCCCTAAAACAGAGGGAACAACAGACATAACCTGCTGGATAACTGCAGTGAAGATGTTGGTGCAGAGTTAAATTTGCAAAGATTAAGTTGAATCTTGGTCTCAGAACTATGTCCTTCCAGTAGACTGAGCTGCCCTTTCTCCTACTGAAGTCAGATGTGGAATAGCTCTTGATAGGCTGGGGGAATTTATGGCTCAGAGCCTCCTTAGGGTGCTAAGGGAGGGGCAGCTTCTGAGTGCTTGGGTATGCTGGGTTAATTTTTCCTCTCTGTAAATCATTGAATCATAGAATCCTTAGAGTTGGAAGGGACCTTTAAAGGTCATCTAGTCCAACTCCTCTGCAATGTACAGGGACACCTACAGCTAGATCAGGTTGCTCAGAGCCCTGTCCAGCCTGACCTTGAATGTCTCCAGGGTCGGGGCTTCCACCACCTCTCTGGGCAACCTGTTCCAGTGCTTCACCACTCTTACTGTAAAAAACTTTTTCCTTACGTCCAAGCTAAATCTCCTCTCTTTTAGTTTGAAACCATTTCCCCTTGTCCTATCCCCACAGACCCTGCTGAAGAGTCAGTCCCCTTCTTTCCTACATCCCCCATTTAGATACTGAAAGAGCTAGCGCTGCTGCAATTACAGAGGAACTTTGGATCCTGATTTTATTTCCTTCACTGACAGCGCCCAGCACTCTGACTTGTCTGGCTGCCTCAGCAAATGCCTGTGAGTGGCCAAGTGGGGCTTTATGGAGAAAGGGTGCTGCTTCCCCACCTCTGAGATCACCAAGTTTCAAATGGCTGATTGCCCCAAGCACTGTAGTTTTCATCCAGATCATTTGTCTCCACAAGAGGCTTAATTTATTGGAATTAATTTCATACAGCTGCTGGAAGATATCACAGTGCAGCAAGAGGGAGCTGAGCAGCCCCGGCCCCCACAGTGCCGTCGGGAGGGAAGCTGCCATCTGTCTCCCCGATGAGCTGCATTAAGGTTTTTCGCCCAAGGAATCTGCTGTTTTGATTCAGTCTCAGACACTGTTCCTTAAAGATGCTCTCCTTGGCAGCTGATGGCTGATGACAGTGACACCTGGGGTGATCAGTGCTGGCAAAAATACAGTGAAGTGGCAGCTCTGATTTAAATCTCACCTCTGCAGTAATGTGGAAAGAAAGCTGCTGGAGCTGATGGCAGAGAACAGGTGGCAAGCTGGCATCATGTGAATGCTTTAAAGGCTTCACACACTCTGCTGAGGTCAGCTCTCCACTGAATCTTATACAGTCATTTTCTCCAGGGCAAGGTGGTGTATGACATTGCCAGATGGGAGAAAAATGATCTCCGTCCATACTACAGGAGTAACAGCCACTGTACAAGACAAGTCACCAGAGAATCTCACTTCCAGAGGCACCTTTACCCCTTTGTCTCAGGTCTCAGCATTTGGGTATTTGTTGGCAATTTTGTCTCAAACTGTTAGCTTCAAGGTTGGGAAACAGGACTTTTCCAGCTTTACACAAGCAACTGTTTGGGTGCACCACCCATGAAATAAAAATATATTCCTATTTTTACAGCTGCAGAGCTGTTTGCACTGATTGGGCTTTACCTAGTATAATGTCATAAATGGAAAGCCCTATAGGCTTTCAACATTTTGTAGGGAGGAGGGAAAGAATTGTCACCCATGTATTTGTGTAGCACTCAGCATGCAGAATCCTGATATAATGGGGACATCTAGATGACACTGCAATGTAAATAAAAAATAGCAGAAGTGCAATGTCCTTCTAAAATTAATAGAAATGATGTAAAAGGAAAATGACTACTTCAACGATATGATAACATCATTTCATGGCGTACAGGCATTACAACTCAGCAAATAGGTAGTCAGCTGTGAAACAGAGTCATCAGGAATCAAAATGCTTGTTCTAGGATGTTTTACAGCAGTGTCCAATGCCATAATGTGCACTGTGCTCCATCCATCCAGAGGCAGAGGTCCTTGGACACATCCTCAGAGTGCAATATCACTTGCCTGTGTTTCATTCCCTTCCTTGCTGAAATGCTCATATCTCTCCATGTATTTTAGGTTGTAAGGTTTAACATAAAAATAAGGAAGTTAGGAGCATATGTGTTTGGTTTTCTCTTAAAACTGGCATCAAAAGCATTGGAAAGGGAGTGATCTTGTGTTCTTCAGGGTCCAGCCCTCTCCAGCTGCCGGCTCTCATTTTAGGTAATCTGCTCCTTTGTGGATCAAGCCCTTTCTAGGGATTTTTCTCTCTGTCACTCCCTTCTGGGGTTGTTTCAGACCCTCACTTCCTAAATGAGTAGACTTCTCTGTATAATTTCCAGCTTAAATTTATTCGTGGGCAGACAGTTCATAACCATTTGCTCTTCTGCCAACATATTCTTCTAATTAAATAGCTCTTTCCCTCCTCTGGTGATTAACCGCCTGATGTATTTATACAGAGCAATCATATAATCTCTCTGTCTCCGTTTGGCTGATCTTTTCTAGGTCCCCTGGTACTGCAGTTAACAAATGTGTGAAAGAGATCAAGGTCCTAAGGGGAAGACACTGCCCAGCTCTCCAAGGGAAAGCTGAGGGCTGGGACATGGGAAGGAGGATTAAGCTCACGTACTCATCCACTGAGCCTCCACTCAGGAATGTGGGGTTCTGGGTTTGGAGATTCAAATTCATGTTTATCCAATGGCAGTGACTGGTAAGGAATTTCTACACACTGGAGGAACGAGGACTTTTGCAGAGCTCTCCCAGAGAGGGTAGAAGTCCTACAAAATGTTTCCTTCTTGGAAACTTCATTTACCTAATATCTGCAGGTTTGTGTTTGTCAGTGCAGAGCCTGTCTGAGGGAAGATATTCTTCGAGGCATCCTGCCTTCCTGAGTCTGTGTTCACTATGCCAAGACTTATTAAATGGGTATTTCTTGGATGATGGCTTTTCCTGGATTGTGTGGTTGGCTGGTGTGCACAGATAAGGTAATCACTGCGGCCATTGCAAGGGAAAACAAAACTGCTGTAAAGAAGGAAGACTGAAAATCTACTTTCTATTATTGTTCATGTTTGTTAGTATAGCAGCTGATTCACTTTCTGCTGACTGCCTTTGGGAGACAGCTCAGTGCTGGAACCGCTTGCTCCAAATCCCTTCGTTGTGGATTGCCCATCTGATTGGCCCAAATGCTGGAGCCAAACTACACTCCGTCAAAAAAAGAACAAAGATAATACCCAGCTGAGCAGGTTTTGCAGAAGTAAATCCATCCACCTTTCCTTTTCATTATCCCTTTTCTACATGTAATCCATTATTTTTCAGCAATGAAACTGGTTGTTTGTTTGCTGAGGACAGTGCTTTGCAGAGGAAGGTCAGGTAGGCATGGAAAGGTGTGCTATATGCTGCAATGTGCACTGGGCAGGATGGATCCCACTGTCCTGAAACACAGGCGCAGAAGTTGCTGGTGCCGTGGGGTCTTCAGGTTCCCAATTACACAGATAGGAAAGGGATGAGCACTGCAGGACAGTGAAGCAATAGGAAAGTGCCTCTATTCTGAACTTTTCTATCTCAATAAGGCTGCAGCATCCTACAAGTGAGCATAGTATGGTCACATTGTTTATATCTGTTTCTGTGCTGACTGATTCACACCAACCATTCAGTGTCCTTCCCAAAGGCTCCCATATGAGAAGACTTTCTGTGCTGCACCCACAAGACATGACTTTTTCTGGCTAAGATTAGAAGTTGCTTTCCTACAACAAATGCTGTGCAGACTCATCTAAGAAAATAAATGTTGAAAACTGTGTGATCCTGATGAGTTTCCATTTGTATCTGTTCCTATCTTCAAATCATTCCCTTTCTGTCTTGCCATTGCACAAGAAGCATGAGAGAAAATAGAAAGGAGTTCAGTAGACCTTTGTACCAACAGCCAGCACTTGTTGTCATGGAGGGAGATGGTTTGCATGTGGCGTTTATGTCATTATGTCAGGGGTGTATTCACTGCACAGTACAAATGATGCAGTTTGGGATGTTCTGTAAGGTAGCAAGGCAGAGTAATGAGCACACCAAGGTGTTGCGTACCCTCTGTCCTCACGTGATCAGGTGTTCTTAAATCAGCCTATATTCTACTGTGAGATACTTACGTTGGCTCTTAACGGGATTGCACCCAGGACCAGTTCAGTCTTCTACAAAGGATGTGCTACCAAGAGTGATGGTGGCAGGCATGGCAATGGGGGTCAGCTCCTGATGGGAGCAAGGAAGAACAGGAGAGTGCTTATCCCAGTGGGCACCAGAAATACCCTCAGCATTGCAATACCCAGCAGAGCTACCTTCTCCGTTTTCCTTCACAGTCCGGGAATCAGCTCTGTTGTCACCAATAAAATAAATTTTTGGTCTCTCTTGAGGATAAGGATAATATATGTTTATGCTCATGGTTGGGAAAGTTCAGCTATTGCTACATGGCTGTAAAGCTGATTGCCTCAGCACAGTCAGGAGAAGATTTTAACATGGAATCTTCTCTGAGAAAGGGTGGGACCGCTGGAAGAGGAGGTAAAATGATGTCTCTTTGCAATGAACGTGACGTGGCTTTTCTGTTTAATTTTTGTAAGCTGAATCAGACAACAACAGCATTTGCATGAGGGAATTGTCCCAAGAGCAGCAGAACTAATGACACATCATTATTTAAATGCTTGTGTTTTGAGGCTGTGGGAATTGCCCAGTTTCTCAAAGCAGCTAAGGTCATGGCACAGACATCTAAATGGGGGAATTAATGAGGTCTCTCCCCTCTTTCTGATTGCTCAGTATTTCTCCAGAACTTGTCAGGAGCTTAATAATGTTGAGATCTTTCCCCCTCTATCAAATTCAGCTGCTGTGACCCAAAAGATTCAAAAATCATTTGGGAGGAGCTGAGAGTTCAACAAACACAAAACAATGACACAATTCAGCTGGAAATTGGTCCAAAAAAGCGTTGAGGCATGATCAGGAATTAAGCCAACTCAGCAATAATGGTCATGATTATGGTTGGTCCCAGATGGAAAAACACAGGTGTGGTCTCTCACATGCAAATTGCCCCAGCTAGGGGGAAAAGAAAACTCAGAAACTCTCAAAGCAAGGCAGAGCTCACTTCCAAAGCCTGTGTAGGTACCTTAGTCACTGCAATGAATATCTTCTACTGTGATAGATAGCCTTAGGTCTGATCTCTGATCATGATGAATAAGCAAAGGAAAAAGTGATCTGAAATAAGTTTATTTTAAAACACATTGATTCCTGCCGGGCTTTGCTAGTCCCTTCATGCTGCGTGGGATCAGAGAAGTTAGCGTAACTTCTTCTTTCTTGTGAAGTTGGTTTCTCCAATTTTGCTTCACATTTTTTGACTCATGTAGCTTTATAACCCCAGGTTACAAATGGCCCCATCATTCCTTGTGGAAAATATTTTTCTGTGCAGTCATTTGCTTTTCTCAAATGAGGAGCAGTTCTGAGGGTCTGAAAATTATGGTAGAAGCTAGGCAGCTTTGCAATGTCATTTTACCTCTCTACAGATTGTCTATACACTCTTGTATCTGATGTCGTGTGTTTCACATGGCAACTTAAAATAGCTGTATGGACTATCTAGTAAAAAAAACTTTGAATATATCATATAAGGAAGTAAAATGTCTTTATTTTTCCCTAGGAGCTTTAAACAGTTTCATTCAGCTATAAAATTCCCTATTTTTAAATAACTGCAACTTTGCAAGTCTTTTTCACATGCAAAGATTCAGTTTTACAATACAAATTTTATTGTGTTTTTTTTCCTTTCATTTAATACCCTGCTGGTCTAATTTAAAACATTTCCTAAATGTGAATACAGAGACTGATACTCATCATGCTCCTTTGCTCTTCCCAGTGAATGCACACCTTACCGATAGTTTTGCAGGTGATGCTCAGTCATCATATCCTTGGTGAAGCCTGGCAGAGGCTGCCTGCAGTGTGTGAGCATCTGCTGGGCCTTCATACACCCCATGCTGACTTCTACACCAGCCCCTCTGGGGACATGGGCTTCATCCTCATCTTCTCAGCCTGGAGCATTTTGAGCAGGACCAGCTGAGACATAGCAGCTCTCACTGGGGAGCAGGGACTGGTGATGAAGGATTGTTTTGTTGTCCTTTAATCTTCCTCTCCTGAGAGTGACTCTGCACTGGGTTGTCCCCAACATAGTGGATTGCCAGCATGACACATTGACGCTTTATGTAAAGTAGAGAAATTAATACAAACAATTTGCATCTAGATATTCAAATACAGATTAGTTCTCTGTAGTTTAAGAGTCGTGTCTTCATGATGAACTCTGTTGTTTAACTCCATTGTCTTACTAATGGGCTAGTAAATTTAGCTCTTCTAAACACATCCTTCATTCTCTGTGCATGCAACTACAACTACGTAGCATTTTGTTTTACAAGGAAGATGGCACAGTTTGATACAGAATTTTAAAGCTTGCCACTTGATGTAAAAAATTCCTTTGCAGTGTCCATTCAAAGAGCACGAACCCTCAGGAGGAGAGGGAAGCAGGAAGCTTCTGTTAGCCCTGACCAGCAGTTCTTAGCCCTGCACACATCCATCCCTGGGTATGACAGAGAGAAAGAGGTACATGGTGTGCAGGCATGAGTCTCTTTTTTCACAGAAAATGCTAAACTTTCTGGTTATCCTTTTGTCTGAGTCTCTACATGCTATTTACCCATCAGTATTGTGGTCAAAGTAACGTTGTCTTCCATTTCTCAGCCATGCCAGGAGACCAGATAAGTATTTGGACAAGTGCTTTGGTGATCTGTGCTTTGAATATTCTCTCTGTGCACTGAAGCCTCCAGCAGCTCTGTGAAGGCAGGATGTGGGTCAGGTGGGGCTCCAGGAGGACACGAAGGTTCTTTCTGCCCGTGTGGACCTCCCTGAGCACTGAGCTCTATGCCAAAACAGAGCGGCTTCATAAATGCCTTTATATAAATACAACTTTTTATATAAATATATCTTTAAAATGTTCATTACACAGACTTGTCTTCAGAAGTGAATTGGTATGATATATTCCAGTGAGTTGTCTGATAATCAGGAAAAGAACGTAACTGGCACATTTCTGCTTCAGGTGGGGCAATTAAGAAAATTTGGTGGTGAGAGCAGACACTGTTTTGACAGAGAAGTGTTGCTAGGGTTGTGCAAGCCTGGAGAGAAAAAGAAAGACAATATTGTTAAATTATATAACTTCTGAAGATGGAAGAGAAGTCTTTTGTTTGCCTAGTTGTTGCTCTAGTCTGAAAGTCAATAGAGCTGAAGCACAGTAATGAAAAAGAGCATGTTGAAAATATCTTGTCTCATTCAATTCTCTTACCTTGTCTTTCCAACTTGCACTGAATAAAAATGTTCTTCACTTCTGGACAGATTATCAAATTTAAAGTGTATTAGCAGGCACCAGCTGTGAGCTGTAATTATATGGCTGAATTTTCTGACGTTAGAGGAGAAAATCTGAGTTAATGGCTCAGATGCTCTCCTGCTTGGTTCCTTAATATCCCCCACCTTGCACCTGGTACATCTGCACAGAGAGGGGATAAAGCAGCAGGAGGGCAGAAGGGGACTCTCAGGGACATACAGCACAGAGGGACAGATGATAACTCATGCTGCAAGAGCTTTATAACAAAATATTAACCATTCTCCGTTAATGGATCCAAGTAAGGAAGGAAGTATTGTCATTTTTCTTTCCAGATGGCTCTAATGTTGCAGGAGTCAGGCAGGGCTGGATCCAGTTGTCTAAAGAAAGTTATCTAAAGTCTTAGGAGCTGGCCAAGGGGAGCCAAGGATTTGCCCAGTACAGTAGGAGAGGATCAGTAGGAAAAGCAGGGTTGCTGAGGCTTTATGTCTATGCTTTGCGCGATTCTGGGGCTTTGCTTGGGACTAAGTTTAATGTGGCTTGGGCATCCTGCTGCACATGGGGCTTGAAGCTGTCTGCAGAGCCGGTCACACCTCCCTGAGAGGCTGGAGGGCCCTGGTGTGTGTGTGTTTTAATTTGTCCTGAAAAGTACTGTATGGACACCTCTGGACTGTTCACAATTTGAGGTGTGCTATCTGACTGACAGATGCCAAGTGGGCAAACCCAGCCTGGCAGAATCAAGCCATTCTTTTGTAACTGCATATTCTGATTTCTGTTTACAGAATCACAGAAACACAATCATAGGGGTTAGAAAGAACCTCTGGAGAGCATCTAGTCCAACCTCTGTGCTAAAGCAGGTTCCCTACAGTAGGTTGCACGGGAAAGTGTCCAGGCAGACTTTGAATACTTCCAGATAAGGAGACTCCACAGTCTCTCTGGGCAGCTTGTTCCAGTGCTCTGTAACCCTCAAAGTAAATAAGTTTTTTCTCACGTTCAGATTGAACTTTCTGTGTTCCAGTTTGTGCCCATTGCCCCTTGACCTGTCGTTGGGCACAACCAAAAAGAGCTTGACCCCATCCACTTGACTGCTACGCATTAGATATTTATAAGCATTGCTAAGATCTCCCCTCAGTCTTCTTTTCTCCAGGCTTAAGTCGCAGATTTCACAGCCCTTCCCCATAACGGAGATGCTCCAGGCCCCTCATCATCTTTGTGGCCCTCCATGGGACTCTCTCTAGAAGTTCCCTGTCTTTCTTGAGCCCAGAACTGGACACAGTACTCCAGATGTGGCCTCATCAGAGCTGAGTAGAGTTTAGCTGCCAGCCTGTCTTCATCCTTTGGTGGCATTTGCTTTTCATCTTTCAGCTTTTTGTTTTAGCCATGGGAGGTGGAAACTTACCTTAGAAATGAAAGCTGAACCTCTGGGGATGATCTCTGTTCTACCAGAGGGGTCTTGAAGCAGGAAACAACAGAACTGGATGAGACTGGAGATAGAATTGCAATAGTTGGCAGACTTGGTGTGTGTATATCAGGGAGATACAAGAGCAATGTTTGCCAGCATTGAAAAAGCCAGAAGGTTTCGACATAGCAGCTCTCGACCTTTGTTAAGCCTTTAGGAGCATGCAACCCGCTCAGGGTACAACATGTACACACGCAGTGCTCTTTAAATAATATTTTCCTTTTTTGTGCTGCCTCACTTCTGTTGGTGAACAGGGTGAAAAGCAATAGCTCCTCTGGTGTTCTAAGGGGCAAGGAAATATTCAAAACCTTACAGAGTACTATGTGGATCAAGTTATTGCATGTGAAACCTTGCGCAAGTGCTACTCGCAGTCAGTTATTCCTGGCAAGCATATTACTACCATTAATAATGTAAACAGTGGGCAAAATGAAAATCTGATATGAAAACTATTTGTACTGCTATAACATTTGAGAAAGGGCCAGCATGTTAAATTGGAAATGCTGGTGTAATTTACCATCATACCTCCATTTTGACTACATGTTGTAAATACACACTGGTTAATTAAAAGAATGGTGTATTTGGCTGCGGCTTTTCATCACAAAAGAGAGGGAATCTGTAAATTCCAAGGTATGTTACATATGAAGAAACCAAAAGAAGACTTTACAAATGGTCCATGGATGTCAAATTGAGAAAAATCCAATAGAAAACACACTGTCTGAGCTTTTTGCTCCAGATGCATTGCATCATTAGTAAAGATTGTGCAAAGAAGATGTAAAAAATTCTTGTTCAGAATTCTTGTTATAAAAGTCATTTACATCAAACACGGGTAGGAATAGATTTCTGAATAGGTTATGAGACTGGTTAATCAGACCCCTTCTTGCACTGACATTAGAATCAGAGCCTCTAGTCTGTATTTACAATCCTTAATTCACAGGGACTCTGGAATTTTGTCCTAGATGTTACAATGTAGATACATACCCACACCTGCTGTGTCTGATAATAAAAAATAGCTCATACCCTCTCGCAGTCAAACATATTTTCTGGTAGTATTAACAATATGCCAGCGTAGCACTATAAAGTAAACATTGGTCAGTCTAACGTAAAATTGTCAATTTGTAATTGGGAAATAAAGTGACTCCTAGATAATGTTTACTTCATCAAGATTATCTTAAATACATGGAATTAAAGAAGTTTTTTTTCTGTACAGTTGTCATGAGCCATAGCCATAATGAAAATTAGGAAGGGTTCATCGGAAAATGTCTTGTAAATCAGGGACACAATTAAGTCTTTCCAGTTTTCTTCTATCTTGCAATGTAACAAATTGGATCCTAATGTCTAGTGCAAGCTGCTGAATGGTAGGATGCTTATATTTATTCTTGGTTCTGGCATCCACTCTTGTGCTTTTGGGTAAGTCATTGGTTCACTTCAACTGTGTATGAGATAGTAATGATAAAAAATAATTTTATACATACCTATGCAGTTATTTTACAAGGTTTAAATCTGTTTTCAAAACATATTTTGAAATACCCTGATAAAATATTTCAATGAGATACTGCTGTGCTTCCAAGAGAGCACTACAAGAGTCATAGTTTAAAAACTGTGCCTGTACTTTAATCTGCAAAGTAATTCAGCTCTTGTGAAAAATCAATGTTTCAGCTACAAATCACTGGTCTGTTTCTAAGACAATTTTAAATACATTTTACTATGGAGTAATATGTAAATTTTATGGCATTTTGAAATTACCTTTGAGATATTAGAAAAATGAAGGTGGCACTATTTTTTTAAGGGTCGAAAGTAATATTGTTGAGATTACAGAGCAGGAAATCTGATATCTACCTGCAAACTGGTTGAGTCCTAAATGACTACAACTACTAGACATACATAAAAGTTATAAATGGAGCAAGAGTCCAATTGGACTTTTGTAAAGGAGAATTGTATCTCTCCTGCTCATTATATATTTTTTGAAGAACTCAGCACATATGAGATTGGTACAGACAAACTATTTTTCCAAAAAGTCTTTTACCAAGTCTTTTAGTAAAGACTTTCAGACAAACTATAAAATTCTGGGGCAAGATGAAATGCCCTTTCATAGATTATTAATATCAGTTAAATTGAGTGGGAATTACTGATCACTTTTACAATTCAGCGGATTACCAGTGGTCACCCCTAGGGAAATGTGCTGAAACTGCTGTCATGAACAACCCTTACATGATCCACAATAAAAGGAGCGAAGGTGTGAGGTGGCAAAGCTTAAACAAAATATGAAATGCTTGTGGATAGTTGAAAAATGTTTGAAGTCATGAAATTCTTCTAATTTCTTGATACAGGGTGTTTTGGTATTAAAATAGCACTTGAAATGTAATATCAGGAAATGAAATGTGATACATGTATGTGAGGAAAAAAGGGAAAGAAACAATGCTAGCTGAAATGCGGTGATGATCTTTGTTTTACATGTCTTGGGGTCATGGTATGCAAAAATGTTTCCTCAAGTTCACCAGTGATCAAATTTCTCTGCAGACAAGGTAGCAACTCGGTTACAAATGTTAAGATAACCGAAAAGTGGTATTTATACTGTGCATCTTCATTTAAGGAGACTGTGGGCTAGAATACTCAAATGCAAATATTCCGACTACTACCTTAGGGGTTCCACTTTGGGACATTTCAGACCATTACATCTAACTGGGAGGTAACTTCTGAAAGCAAGTCACAATTTCTGTCTTCTTTTCCCTGCTTCCTTGGTGCCATTAAAGGACTTGGCTGGAAAACATGCAGATACAAGGACAAAATGAGCTTAAGTTAAATTTAAAAAAGAGTTAAAAAAGCTACAGTAGCATTCTGGTTGTTATTTTTAGAAGCTTTCCCTTCATCATGCTGTTCTGGAGACAGCAAGGGAGGGACTACCTCGAAGCTCTCTATTGCACAATAGTTTCCATATGATGTATATGACTCCAGAATGGGAAGGACTCATAAATCTTCAGCAAATTGAGTCCTGCACAGGATTCACAGGATGCTTGAGAAGAGCAGCGAATGAGACTAGCTTATAAGCTTGACCTTAATAACCAACAGTGAATCTTAAAGCAGACAGAGTGTGTCTAGGGGTAATAAAATAGGCAGAAGTGCTTGCAAACTTATTCTAAACACCAATTGATTTCACCTCTTCTAGTAGCTCTCTGAATCCATCTATCACAGACCAGACAAATCTCTCTTTATAACACATTTATTCCAGGAGGCTTCCAAATCCTACTCAAAGAAGTAGGAGCTGAAGAGAAAATCTGAAAAAAAAAAAAAAAAAAAAAAAAACTGGAAGAACATTCAGAATTAAAATTATGGCCCCAAAAAGTCAAAAAGTGACCCATTACATTTCCTGTTCAGTACTGCTAAGCAACAAATAACATGTACAGTGTGGTTTCTATAAAAAGCTAATAAAGGAGAGCTGGAAGTGGCTGTGGAGGGCAGCCTGCTTATGTGGGAATGCCTCCCCTTGCCAAATACCAGATGATACTGAGAGTGGCACAACATAGCATACACATCCCCTTTTACATTTTCTCTCTGTTTTGCAGCAGAAACCAAGTACAGCCATTAGGCAGGGACATATCCCTCTATGAGTGACCTTCTGGTGTAACAGCTCAGTGGACATCATAGGGATGTCCATAATTTCTCTAGAGCTTTCATATCCTCCAGTTCCACTCAACTGTAATGAACTCATACTTTATCTGGTGCCGAACTAGCTTTCATAGAATCATAGAATCATCAAGGTTGGAAAAGACCTCCAAGACCATCTAGTCCAACTGTCCACCTGCCACCAAGATCAGTCACTAAACCATGTTCCTTGGTTCCACATCCAGATGTACCTTGAACACCTCTAGGGACGGTGACTCCATCACTTCCCTGGGCAGCCTGTTCCAGCATCTGACCACTCCCTTGGAAAATTTTTCCTGATATCCAACCTGAACCTCCCCTGGTGCAACTTGAGGCCATCCACTCCCATCCTATTGCTAGCTACCCGGGAGAAGAGGCCGACCCCCACCTCACCACAACCTCCTTTCAGGCCGTTGTAGAATGCAATAAGGTCTCCCCTGAGCCTCCCGTTCTCCAGAATAAACAATCCCAGCTTCCTCAGCCACTTTACACTTCCTCAAGCATTACTTCTGTAAAGCAAGGCAGAAGGGATTTTGTGCAGATACCAAGTAAAGTCACTGACTGGGCATGGCATTAGGATAAAGGGACCTCTGACTCCAAAGGGCCTTTCTGCTGATGGGCAGATACTGCAAAGCATCTTGAGAAAAAACAGCACTCATAAGTGAAGTGTTATGAAGTCTTTTCCCCTTTTATAGAATCTCGCATTTATTTTCAAGACACAATGGCAGGGAGAGCCTCAGCTTGTCTGTCCCTCTGCCACCCTGGGGACAAGCAGACATGTCTGGGGAGCTCTCAGCTTGTCTGATGTAGGGATCTCAGACAGGCTGGATGAGTGGCCACAGGGATAGATTGATGTTTTTCACCTCATGGTTGGGGGAACCTCTAATCTAAATTAGCTGATTACATTTTAAATGGCCAAATCCCACTGTAGTGATATAGGTGATCGACTTCAGCATGTAAGTATGTATTTTGCTTCTGTTTCATTGGGATATTTTGAAGTGCTTAGAGTCAAATGCTGTCTGAAAGTCTTTGCTGACTAGAGGTAAGTTCAGACAACTTCCTAAATTTGGACTGCAATGCAAAAAGGAAACTGCAACTTTCTGTAATTCCTTTTTTTTTTTTTTTTCATTTGGCTTCACAAGCATTTTCGAGGGTATCTGTTGTAAAAGGAGCTGTACAGGAACAGCAACCTGAACCTGAAGGAAACAGTGTGTTAAAATGACAACATGGTGAGACAGTTATCTCATTTCCCTCCGGAATGAGTCTCCAGATTAAGATTGTAGTCATTAATAAACAAAAGAAAAAGTGCATTTTTTAGAGTTGAATTGCAGCAATGCAGCAGAAAACAGTTGGCAAATGCACTGCACCAATACTCTATTACTTCTGAAGGCTTGGAACAAACTATTAATTGGAAACCATTTTCAACCAGGTTTAAACGAGCCTCCAGTTGTTTGAAGTTAACCACGTGTTTGTCCTTGCACCTGGAAGCAAACCCAAGTAAAAAAACCTTCAGGTGACCACACTGGTTGTGCAGCTTTGTACAAACATTTATTTTTCCCCAGGAATGGTGTGTATTGAGTGAAGCTGGCTGTTCCGCCTGCTTGCCTGTTTTACCCTTTGAGACTCTTTTGTTCATCTGTTCTGCAAACACTGTAGGGATCTGTTCTGATCTGCAGTTGTAAGAGTCTCTTCAAGTCTCCCTTCATCTTTCTCACAACTGTTGTGACAATAAGAGGAATTTTATGTAGTGATCAAGGTTATGCCATTGCACTGGTTTGCTGAAAGGGAATGCTGAGGCTTGGGAGGGCAAGGAGTGTACCTGTGGTTAGTGTTTTAAGTTGGGTGATTGCATGTGACTCAAGTGATGGTAACCATCCTTAAAAATATTTTTAATGCATTGTTGAAGTTAAGGGAGAAAAAAAATAATTTAACAGGAGAATTAGAAATATGAAGTATGGAACAAGGCTTTGGCATTAACTTTCCCTCCATCATCAAAAAAGTTATAATAGGACAATCATCTGTTTGGTGTTTTCAAAGTTTGATCCATATTTTTTTTCAGCATAAAGCAAGACAGACACCAATGAAAAGAAATGCCAGGGGGAAAATGCTCTTTTGCTGATTTTTGCATACATCTCACTGTGGAAAAGTGCGGACCCAACTGTTGGTGTGAAAGATCACTTGGAGAAATGGAAAAGTTTTACCAGTGTTGCACTATTAAGGCATTGCTCCTATCTGGCCTCTTGAGGGTCTGTGGAAGAATTTGAGTTTTGTGTCTATGCTGAGTGAAGATGGGACTGAGTTTTTCTGGGATACCGATGTCCTCTGGGTGCTCTTCTCTGGAGCAGGGGTCCTCACAGTCTCCCCAGAGAAGGACTCACCCAAGGAGCGATGGGAGATGGTGAGGGAAGGACATGCCAGGGTTACAACTCGATTCTTCCAATCACTTTTCATCAAGTGACCACGTCCACTCAACCATCCAAGCAAACATGCCAGTGGTTCTGGCTGTGAGTTTCTGTCTCATGTCTCAAATATTTCTGTTTGTTACCCTGCCAGTGGGTAGCATTACTGAAAAACTCCTTGCTGAAATCAGTTCTGTTTATACCACATTTTATCTCCAACCTGGTGTTACTTTTGTTTGCAACTTTACATAACAAGCTGAGACAGATTCCTCCCACATTGGAGCATTCAGAAAATGGGTCCCGCGTAATTGCACCTCTCCAATCTAAGCAGAAGTTGCTGAAGGTGACTTCTTTCTCTTTCACAGAGGTTTTTTTTCTGCTGTCACTCAAATCCTACTCCTCTGGCTCCGAGGAGTCACAAGGATTGCTTACTCATTCATGGCAGGCTGGGCTGTTTCCTTGCTGAGCCTGTGACAATGTAGACCCCACGGTAGTTGCACACAGCAGCTAGCCTGGAACTACAGCTATCCCAAGCCCTGCTTTAAATACCCATTTCCTTATTCTGGAGAGTGAAGTTGTAGGGCCCTCTGGTGGGAAGGAAGCAGCAGTCCTGCTTGTTGTGAAATGCCCACTGCTTGGAAGCAAACCTGCAGTGAACCTGGGCTGTTGTCTGTCAAAGCCTGGCCACAATACACGTTGTGTGTCAGCACTGTGCTCAAATCTGGTTTCTGTTTGTCAGCATGGAAATGAAAAATAGGGATATTTATAAAGTCAGCAGACTGTCCCAAAGCGTACTTTTCTCAGCCATAATGGTGGATATCAACTCCTGCTCTCTTCAGCCAGTTCAGATGGTGGTGGCACTCCATCCATATGTGGATGAGTTGTGTCCGTGCCCTGGTCATGTCATGACCTGGGGACCTGCCACATCCCCCGCTCTCCTCCAGGTGGTTACCATAGTTCCTCATGCCCCAGGTCCAACCATGCTCCCACTGAGAAGGAGAGCAGCTCTGTGTCCTTACAATGTGTCCTCACCTTGTGCCTCCTGGTCCATATGGATCCTGGCATAGCTTTCTGGAGGCTTCAAATGGCATTCATCTCTCAGAACATGCTTCAAGGAACTGAAGGCCACATCGAGGCCCAAAGTGTTATCTGCGCGTTTAGAGGAGCTGTGAGCTGGCTGCAAGTAGTGAAGGATGCCAGAGGCAGGGCCTACAGGCAGGCACCTGCTTTTTGTCAGATCTCTGGAAGAGAGAAGTCAGGTTTTATTTCCCAAGTATACCTAAACTGTCAGTGATAGGAATAGCTTCTGGTTTCACTCAGGACAGGCTATGGCAGGCATTGAATTTTGGACCTTTTGGACTGAACCCCACTGAGTTGGCTGACCTAGTGATGATGTACAAGGCATGTTGGCAACTCAGAAATCTTTGCCCCAAGCTTTGCGTTGTTCTGCAGCACAAAACATGTCACGTTGCATGTCATGAACATCTCAAGCATGTTTGAGTATGTAACTGTGTCTCCTAACCATGTCCAAAAGCTCTGGACTTTTTCTTATAGACCATGACTCATGAAGCGTTCTTCTCTGGGGAAGGATGATGCCTATTTTCTACTAAGGACTCTGGTGCAAAAACAAAGAAAAAATCCACCAACAAACAGTCCCTCTAAAGCTCACATTGGGGGAAAGCTCATTTTCATTATTACATTGTTTTTATCTCTATATTATAGACATTTGCATATTTTAACCACCTGTTCTCTTCTCATTCCATATCTACCTCTGTTGTGAATGCTTCCTGTCCTCAGGCATCTCATCCATTTAGCTGCTGCAAATAATCTCCTAAATTTCAACCCAATTACACTCTTTCTATAAAACATACAGCTACAACTTTTTACAACAATTATCTCAAATATTAAGCTTAATACATAAACCAATTGAAGAAGTTATTGAAAATATTTATATTTTTGCAAATTCTAAGAATTGTAACTGTACTGTGTATGCTGCTAACATTGAGCTTAAACTTCACAATAATAAGTGGCCAAAAGCCAGAGACAGAGACCACCAGAAACAAATACAGATCACAAGATAGGGAGCTAACACAGAACCACTGTCAAGATCTAACAATACCAAAATCAAAACGTGTTGTACATCTAGCTGCAAATCTGCGTTGTCTTGTTCATAGGATAACCACAAACTAAATGATAATAAAGAATATTTAGCTTCTTACATGATCTGCTAAGCATGATATCTTGGATTCTGGGAAAAACACTATGACTCAAGAGTCTCGTGCTATTTTAATTAGCAGCAAATTCTAGGAAGGAGGATCAGGCAGCCTATTATTCTGCCCTGGGGGGAATCATTTATATTACTGCAAAATCCAAAATCTTTATTGCTTTGGTAGAGTTTTACGTTTATTTCGTATAGTGTGTATGGTATCAGAAGAAGAAATTCAATTCACCTTGATTCATTTCTCCCCCTCCAGCACAGAAGATGCTTTGAAAATTAAATTCCATTTTATTTCCATAGTGAACTTTGACTAAAATACTATGTGAAGTCTAATGACTTAAACTGGTGCAGGAATTGTAATTACAGAACTGACATAACATTTTCTTATTTCTTTATGCTATGGCACTTCACTGAGCCTGCCTTATATCTGACAAGCAGTGATTTTACTCTGTCTTGCTGGCAAGGTCTCTGGTTTTCCAGGCTGCGGGGACTCGTCCTCTTTGTGTGCCCTTTTCATCCATCCTAAATGTTTAGAATTGCATTCCAAATCCACAATCGTAATGGAGAACCTGAGTATGGAGCTGTTCCACAAGTATATATTTAGGCCCAGCTCAGCAAGGGTCTATAAATGTGTATAAATCACAGTACGACAAGGCACTGCCGTCCAGAGATACCTTGGCTGTCCTGGAGCAAGGACTGCGCTGTGCTGGAAGCATTGCAGCCATGGTGGTGCAACAGTCTTCCAGGGACATTTTGTTGGGATGATGTGTGTTAGCCTTAGTATGCTGTTTTGGAAAATTTGGCACATTCCCTGAGTACTCCCACTAATGTGTTCAGAGCGGCCCTAGGTAGTGTTGTAGGTATAATTTCTGTAGCTGTATCCCCCTTCCTGTTTCCTATAGCTATACACGGTATTACGGAGATAAGCTGAGATATTACTATCTGATTTTCAGTGTTGTGGCTCAAAACATTTTAGTGGGAACTGTGGTGCTGAAAACAGGGGCAATAGAGGATGGTCTGTAACATTAATGTCAGCTGGGGTTTCACCACTTACTTCCATTACAGAAAAATCAGGAATCTGAGCAGCTGTCACATCCATATTGCTGTTTTATAGTGGTAGGTAGCTGCAGGCAAGTTATTTGGAAGAACAAATTAGAGCAGACAGGGGTTAGATCAATATCTGAAGGATGATTATCTTGGTCAGCACAGTATTTTTCCATAGCCTAATCCAATCTAAACAATCTCTAAATATATCACAGACCGTGAAATTTCAATCCCTGTCCTGTCGGTCTGTTCATGTGAAGACGGATGACATGGCTGATGAAGTCAAAGGGCCTGATCCTGCTACTGCCAAAGTAACTAATTAATCTCCTATTGACTTCAGAGAAGCCCTAAAGGGGTCATTCTGTCAAACTGATCAATTAAACAGAGATAGCATGTCCTTTCCAGGTGTAATGGCTTCACAGCAGTTGCACATCCACAGGCCTTCTCCCTGAAGGAAAAGATCACCCGAAGGAAAAGATCACCTCTCTAAGTTTTGTAGATGAAAAACAAGCCAAAAAGAAATGGAGATGATGCTCAGAACAGGAGGCTGCTATTTTAGGTAGCCCTTGACCAGAACAGACAGCACAGGGTCTTGATGAAAGCCACTTATTGTAATTATTTATCACGGGGGTCAGATGCTCTCAGATGCCTGAACATGTACACATGTGCTCCACCTCAATCTCTTGCCTTGGGCTGGGTGAGCTGGCCAGCAAAATCCTCACTTGGGATGACATCAGTTAAAAAAATGAGAGAATATGGAGAAAAGAGGTTTGCCTGGAATTCAGGTATTAGGATATCTTTTGCAGAAAATGTGGACATCAGGAGTGTTTTGGAGACTGACAGCTGGAGAGCCAGGCAGCATCCTAAGGAGGCTGCAGGCTGGCAGATATTTGGGGACTGTGTCCCCTGGGTGCCTGGAGAGGTCCACCCAGAGGCAGCTTTAGGGGTCAATTGGAAAAGAGGTGACATATTTACAGACACATTATGGATCAAAAGCCAGATACAGTTAATTGCTGTTGCAGTAATGAACTTCTGAGTGGACTTACATGAGCAGTCCCAGAGTACTGCTCTGGGAAGATTTCCCTCCCCATATGTCCTTTTTTACCTTCTAAGGACAAAATTGTCCACTTAGAGTAATATCTCCCTTCACCAAGTGGCACAAGAAGCTTCCTTTGTCATGATGGTGAGAATATGAATAAAGAGTGGAAATTCACTCAGCAGATTTGCACAGCAGACTACAAACTGGGATTGTAACTCTGACTCCAACCATTTTTGCTTTGCTCTCGAGTTAATCAACCACATACACGTATAAGCCTATGCTTGCTTATTGCAATAAATAAATAATTTGGTAAACAAACAAAAAAATAACAATGTTGATATGTTAATGAGCTTAATATTTCATGTACAAATGTAGACATCTTTTTAAAAAGAGGCTTTAAACCTCTTTTGCTTTTCTTCACAGAAATTCATTCTGACTGCTATTAAAACCAAGTGTCTTAATTATATTAATATATATGTATATACAGACTTAAACTGCTGAGTGTTATTTAGAACTTAAAAGGGTTGCAATAAACTTTGAATGTCTGTAAGACCGTAACAGACATTTTCCTCATCATTAACAATATTCTTTTTCATTTCTTCCTTCCAAAATATTTTAAAATACTGCCAAATCATGACAAAATTCCACCTGACGTAGGTGAGGATATTAAGAGCCATTTGAAGCTGAACTTTGACCGAACAATGTGTGTTTATATTAATTTCAAAATAAAACACTTTGAAAAGAGCTCATTGGGATTTCTTAGGCATAACAATAACATTTTTTCTCCTATAGCTATAACACTTGTAAGTAAAGCATACCAGATAGGTTGGCTAAGTTATTAAAGAAACTTGGAAAAAATATGTTTGGAGAGAAATACAGGATAATAACCACATCATTACTTTGTAATTTACAGCACAGTGATTACTCAGGCCAAGTCCTGCATTAGCAAAACTTTGTCCTTGAAAAATAGGGAAAAAAACCTGCTTGAGCTACACTAAAGGTCTAAGGTATGGCTAACGTGGTAAAGAAAATTATTTCAGTTCCTCTTAGGAACTCTTAGCGATAGGTGAAGCATTATTCTGATCCTAATTAATGAGATAGAAATACTTGCAGAGTGAACCAACTTTCTAAGGTGTCCATGGCACAGTAGTACCTATGCTGGGTGCAACTTGCTCATCAGGAAAAGTCCGCCCAGTGGTTACATGGTGGGGACAAAATATGAAGAGGGACTTGAGGTCAGTAGCAGAGAGGGCTTGTGATGGCCCGTGACTTCTAAACACAACCATTCTCCTCTGCCCCTGGTTCAGGAGACTGAGGCAGTGCTGCATGGGGGAAACAAGTTATTGGATCAAGTAATACTTGCACGATCTGCCCATCATCCTGGTTTGAAATTAACTGTTTTTAACTGGAATATTGAACATCCCTTTTAAGAAGGAATTCTGATTTGTGCTGTTATTTAAGTATGAACTTGGTGCACTAGCTGATGAGTTGGCTGTATAAAAAATACAGTGTACATTAATTTTACTTGGGTTTCACAAAGCAATGAAGTCAAATGGTCCATATCTGCCACATGTTGGATTATGCTACATACATACTGTTATTATTACAATGACAATTAGGTGATGTCATGTCTACTTTTTTTTCTTTGGGCATTTTTCCCTACATCTGGTATTTTGGGAAGATCTTAACATTTGGTAAACTAGCAACAGATTCTTTAACATCTAATTCTTCTTGGAGAAATTACGGCTCTGATCCTATGAAGACTTATTCATATGCTTGCTTTTATGCAAAATAGGTTGTCCCACTGAACTTGCATAGGGAGTGAAGTTATGCTTATACATAACTGCTAGAAGGATTCATGCCTAAATAATGAAAGTGAACACTGACAGTATATAATTATCCATCAGTTTCAGCTATAAACACAGCAGAATTCAACTCCAAAATAAAGAGGAAATGGAATGAAATGAAGGTGAAGTCTGTGAGAGTATTTTTACTTTGCTTCATTCACAGCAGCTTTGTACTTTTAGTAATAACTAAACTGGTAATTTAAATTGCTTGCTGCCTCTGCTATATATGAACTCTGGCACATTATCTGGTTTCTGTGTCTGTTTAGACACTTACTTTTGCCAATGGATGTTAAAAGTGAAAGATTATAGGAAAGAAAGGTCTCTTCAAAGTGCACTTTGAAGAGCCCAATTTATACTAACAGCCATCCATTACTTTCAAAAAATTAATTGACATGATTCTCACCAAACACACAGTTCACTGCCTTCAAAATGAATCCAGCATTGTACGTCTTGATATATTTTGCCACTTATGTGTCCTCAGGTTTTAAATCAGCTAAGGTTTTATTCAGAGTTAGCTAAAATACAGAATATTCAGTTGGCAGACAATAACAGTTGTTCCTCAAAAAAGATTTCTGAAAGCCAACAGAGATGTATGTGAGTAAAGGAATGTAAGAACAGGCCTAAGATCATGGTCTTATTTTCTTTGTGGAAAGTGTTAGATAGCAATCTGCAATATGTAGTAAACAGTGATATTTTTTTAACAGCGTCATGTGTCTCATCCTAAGCAGATATCTGAATCAATAATCTGACAGATGCCCTAAAAGCAACTAATTCTTACCACTGAGTATGAGAAGGACATCACATTGCTAGGATGGATAAGGACTTCAATGCCACAGACCTCCCCAAACCCACATTTTGCCATTTGCCTCTTAGCAGCAAATGCGTGGAGAAAGTGTCCCATTAGCACTCAGATTTGTGCTTTGTGTGGCTCTGTCAGCTATAGAGAAAGAAAAGCTCTAACCATCCAGTGTGAGATTTGATGGACAATACTTTTCTTCTTACTGCCTTTTATCTTTGCCAGGCACTTTCACAGAGGTCTGCTTTGCTCCCTAGGTGTTACTTCGTGGTTGCAGTCCATTTCTCATGTGTAAGATTTTGGACACAGAGGTCTTCCTAATGTTTTCATTGTCCTGTTGCAGTATGAGATGACATTGCTAACAAAGCATGACGGTTACCTGCAGTTATTGCCTTGTCAGCTTTGCTGTCCATCAGCCAGAGAAGGTTAAGACCTCACCACATAAGTTACAATACGCTACTCTGATTTCTTCATTTACATTTGATTAATTTCAATGCCAGCTTAAGACACTGGACTGTTTTGTGTTCAACAGAGTCTCTGAGCTTACATATGCTATGTTCAAGGGAGGTGAGAGCCAAAAACCATTGCAGCATTGATCCCAAGGCTGTTGTCAGTGTTGGAACAGGTCCCAGATGAATGTAATTTCTTTTTAGCACAAAGACTGACATCTCGGGAGCACAATCAAATGCTGTCAGACTGTAAGACAATTGGCTTTTCTGCCTACGGTATAATTAATGCTATTTAAATCCAGAAAAGAAAGCAACAAAAGTTTCCAGTTTGGGACCATGCACCTTTATTTCACTATCTACCTCAAGGGAAGTGAATCCATCAGAAATATGGTTCCAGATGCCAAAAACAATAAAAATGCAGACTTTAAGATCTAGCCAAATTGTGGTTAAAGTTATTTCTCTGTGGAACACACTCATTAATTTTCAGACTGGACATTCTCCAAATTGTGTGACTGTTTTGCAACAAGGGGTAAGATCTCAGTGATTAAACACCTTACAAGTCACTGTTTTTTCTATACATCTAGTTGAATGAATACCGGGATTTCAGAAGTCTGACGCTTCCTGAAGGAAAGATGAAGGAATAATAAAAACCTTTTGAAAATGGATACAAGCATTCTAAATACAGCAAAGAAATTTAGGTCATGTAAATCAATATATCTCTATGGTTTGGGTCGCGTGTATCTGATGTGGTCTTCTAGGATTTTCATTTTAATAGTAGAAAAGTGCTGTGGTCAAATACTTTCAACATAATAAAATTTATAGCAAATCATTTCATTTCAATACATATTGTCAGGAAAAGCTGAGTCTTTTGGAGAACATTGGGAAGGAGGAACAGGAAAGACATGCCCCCTTTGTATAACACTTTGTAAAGCACCATATTCTTCAGAGGTATTTGCATAAAAAAAATCAGTAAACAATCCAGCAGAACAGTGTGCTTCCAAAGCAAAAATAATCCTTTAATAAAATCATCCATGAAATTAAACTCTTATATTAAAATACCCTACTGAAAAGCATAAAAATTGTCGTTATTTTGAAAATAGATATAATTTTTTTGTTAATACTGATTCAGAAGAAGCAATTTGCATTTTACACTTCAAAGGAATACAGTGAATAGAGGCATAGGTCTCTGTACTGAGAAGCATAACAATTTTATGGCAAACTTCTTTTAAGATATGCTTTGTTAGAGAAGACCCAAATTATATTAAGCTTGTATTTAATAGCCTGAGATACTTTGCTCAGGACTTTTCCCAAAATATTCTATGACTTCTGCTTCCTGTCTTTTAATTGTATGAGAAAATGGTCTTTCAGGTACTCTAAAGATATTTGGTCACATTAAAATATCTTATGGAAAAACTTCTTAAAGTAGATTAAGGTTTTGTTCAGAAAATTGATCACCGCAGTGCAGGGAGTATCATTATAATTATTGTTATAATTAGCCTTCTTCTTATACTCCAATGCTCCTATGCCCTCATGGCCTTGCTGAGGTCTGTGTTACAGTTCCCATGTTGAGGAGCTGAGCCCGCAGGTAATTTGGGATTGCTTTCTGAATTCTGTGGACATTCACATGATTGTGGCAAGATCTGAACACTGCTGGGACCTCAAGCAAGCAGCAATGTAAGCAATGTAAGGTGTTGCCCACCATCCAGGAACAAGGCGAGGATCACCCTCTCCTCTCCCACTTCAAAGAGAATTCAGATGTCTTTCCATGTTGCAGATATTCTGTAGCGGTGCTACTAGCTCCAGCAGAGGTAAGCCCGGGAGCCCCTCTTGTATGCCCTATCTATTCTATTGCTATTAAAATGACTTGAACTCGAATGGCGTGAGTTAAATTTGGATTTTCAGGCTTGACCTTGAATAGACAGACTTTACTCTTTCTAAGGAGCACCTTCCATATTGTTTTCCTGTGTCTGTGGGGTTATTTCCTTTGCTTTTATTTTTTAGCCTCACAGCTATTTAAATAAATAGGAAAAAAAGTCATAGCTATCATTTCATATCAAAGAATATGCAAAGTATCCTCCACAGAGCTGTGCAAATAATTTTGTGTATGTGTCAAAGGCTTCATTGCTCCTTAGGAACAGTTTCAGTATGTGAAATAACGGCTAGATATTTTTAAATCTTTTATTCATTTTATAGTTTAGGAAGTATTTTTATGTAAATCCACTCCACAGAGTTATTTTATTGGCAAAATAGACTAAAAAAATACATTAAAATTAAATTGAAGTAAATTGTTTTGAGCATTAAAGTAGGCCGTGGGCTTTAAGTTCCAGAGGGAGGCATTATAAACCCCAACTGGATCCTGTAAATTTAGTGAAGTTTATTGAAGTTGTAGGACCACAAAAAATTCCCCATAGAGCTAGTCTACAGGTGCCTTGACCAGTTTTTTGCTTCCACTTTCCAGGTGGGTGAACCACAAGGATTTATGAAAATAGAACGTCTTAAACATGTAATTAGGCTAAGGCTTTCTAAAGAAACTGGTACTTCAGGTGAAACCATTTGGGAAAGACTTACTCAGTAAGGATTCAGGTGCTGCAGGTTTTGAGCTCCCCTCATGTGGGAGGTCCCTTGCAATGTGACTGTTGAGCTTTGTGGCACTTCAGAAAGGACAGCCAAACCCAGAAATAATTGGGAACACCAGCTTTTTCTGAAAAGCTTTGCTGGAAGTTGTGATCCTAAGTGGTAGGTAGCAGTAGTCCATAATACTGGGGCAAGCAGTGCTTGCTGTGATTTCCATTAGCCTGCAGTATAAGTTGTAGGCAATGTGTAGGTCTCCAAAAACCTGCATGGGAATGTATTGTCCCAGATGTGCTCAGAACATCAATTTTGTTTTCAGTCCTGCAAACCTTACATGTGTACTTAATTATAAGCATACAATTCTACTGATGTCAATATACAAAGCACGAGTTTAGAAACAGTAAAACTGATATCAGCCTTTTTTGGTTTTAAGTTCATATCTCTATATTGCTGAACAGATTTTAAGACCCAGTTGACACTGAGTCATTTTTTCCAGCAGTTATTTTTTTAGTTGGAACAGCAAGACCGCAGGATGGAAAGTTGAACATCTCTGTACTACAGACTTGAGCTGGATGATTTATGAGCGATGTGTGGGGTGAGATTTTAGAAAGATATAAATTATACCTGTTCATCATGTTGACTTCTTTTAATGTCTCCCACATGTTACTATGACAACATTCATGGAATATATATTTTAATTTCTGTTGCACAGAGGAAGTGTGCCAGGTCTGCACATTTCTCTTGATTTTATGGCTGAGTGCTGTGTCTAATGTAGGTTGTAAATCTTCTTGGAAAAATACATAAGAGGGCTTTCATCACAGTGGTTCTCTTGGCAATTCTAAAGTTCTTAATAAGCATTAATTTAAATTTTGACACCTCTTGTGATGTGGAGACTTCTAAAGTGAGGGCAGCAAATGCTGTATGGAAAAGCAGAAGCTGCATGTTAACAACTGCTAGATGTTTTACACAGTTAAACGTTGTCAAAACCTTTACATCAATAAATATTGAAAAAGTATCTTGGCCAATATTTAATTTCCTGTTTTATTTATAGTGGGCAGAGGATAGTTTTTAAACTTTCAATCTTTTTCCTTGTGGAAAAAGTGGCTTGTAAAGTTCTTCATAGTTCTGTAGACACATTTTAGAGAAAATCTGAAGGGTTTTCATGAAAACAAGGTTTTTCTTTAAAGAATAGATTGGAAAACTAGGTGGAACTTTCTGAATTGGGTTAGACATTCTCACTTTCTGCATTGTAAACTGTTATTCTACAGGGCAATGAATTGCTTATGCCTCTAAAACCAATGCTGAGAAAAGTGACGGCAAGTTGTGCTGATGAGTTGTTGCATATGATTATTCAGTGAGGCAGGAACTATTAATCACAGGATATGTTCTCCCTATGGTACTTCAATGTATAGTTAAATAGGCTTCCATCTATTTATTTAATTTTCAGTGTAGTTTTTTTAATAGGAGTGGGAGCATAATTGCAAAGATCAACTCACCCCAAAAGTCAAGTCTCCTCCAAATCACAAAGTTAGAACTAAAACATAATTACTCTTAAAGACCAAAGAGTTTTAGTCATTTCCTGTCATTTCCCACACAATTTAATTTTTGTCTGGCAAAACTGCTATACAAAACCACTGGCATTGTCTCATGTAAAGTCAGTGGAATACCATATATGAAGGCTTCAATCTCATTTCTTTTCCTGTTCTAACATGCCTATGTTCATTAAGTGAAGGAGATAATCCACATCTCATTATTATTCTTTCTTCAAGATATATTTCTTATATCAGTCATCTTATCCTTACAGCTGCTGTAGCTTTTGCCCTTGGACACCTAATAAGTCAGAGAAATATCAGCTTGTTTAGTACAAATGGCTGCAGCTGTTCATTTATATTTGCGTATGCTAGTGGCACACACATATGTTCACGTAGGTTATTCCGGTATGGTGTATTTGTCTTCCTCAGTAGTCTCTGCTTGTTGCCTGCCGCTCGCGCTGTACGCACACTCACACCTCTGGGCATTGTGGCTTGGTTCTGTTCTCTTGTAACTCTATTGTTCCTTGAAAACTTGTGGAATTTTTAAAAAGGTCGGGCTCCAGGGGAGTTTACAGCTGAGAAATACCTGACAAAGGTAGCAAGCAGAGGATGTCCTGACATCTTCTTCCAAGGAGGTTCCTTCCAAGATTAGCAGATGTTTCCTTGCTCCGAGGGCCACCTGTGGTACGAGTGACCTCCCACACGCTGCCCACTGCTGCTTTGAGAACAACTGCTATCAGCAGGATAACAAATTTGGAGTCCTGCTAACTCATCGCCCAGCTTTGGCAGAGCATTTATAAAAGACTCTGCCTTAATTCTAAGTCCTGAAAGTGCAGGCGTGCTGCTGAGCTTTTGTCATGGGCTCTGTGTGCTGCCTGCAATCTCCTGCTTAGCACTGTCTGTTAGCAAAGTCCCCTCCTGAAGCCCACGAGAATAAAAGCAGAGACCTGTGACCCTCTTTCCTCATGAAGCTGGTCACTGGGGCAGGCTTTCTTTGTCCTCTGCAGCAGGAACAGGGCAGTATAAATTGTTCCATGGCTTTCTTCTCAGTTTATGCCTGGTGTATTTCAATCGTTGCCGATGTTTCAAATTCACCTCCGCTTTGTCTGAGACTTTGACTAATATCAGGTAAGTTATACAAATTCCTTTTTGCAGAAGTGACTGTCTTCATCTGGTAATGCCAGATACTGACAGAGCAGGAAGAAAAAAGCTTTGCCAAAGCCTCACAATTTCTTTGTGTGAATATAGATGCTGCTTTTCCGCGTGATTTTTAGGCTTTAAACTAATATTGTATTACTGGCACAGGCTCACATTGAGGTCATGAGTACGTACACCTCTTTCATCTGGCAAACCCAGACCCAAATTTCAAGAGTACGGCAAAGCACAAAGGGCAAATTTGGGTGAGGAAACTTGAGCCTATTCTGCTAATCCCATCTGTAGAGACATTTCATAGACACAAGCTGGAAAACAAACAACGTTTTGACAAGATCAAGTTTTCCCACCTGTGGGGAAACACTGGTGGTAAGTTTGAGTACGTTCTACTGGAGATACTGCAAAAAACAGTGATGCTTTTACTTGTGTTAAGCAGTGTAGTAAGAAAATGAAGTGAATTGAATAAACACAATGATGTGTATTTTTCTCTGAAGAATATGCTGAAAATTATAAACACACATTTCTTTTTGTTCCAAGGGATCATGTTAGCACATAATAATATTACTAAGTATTTCTCAGATGGATTTGGTGTGTATCACAGAGTTTAGATTTGACAGAGGAATAGGAGCAGGAAAAAGTAAAGTTCAATCAGTTTGTCGTAATGTCTACAGTGAAAAGAGGATTTCTAGAAACATGTAAGCAATTTAGGTATATTAATCCACTGGAAGTATTTGTTTTTATAAATCCTCTATTCTGCATTTATCACAGAAGTACAAATGTAGGCTTAGAAACTTTAATTGATGGTGTTTCAAAAGGTTTATGTTCCTTTACAGCAATGTAGTAGGAAGGCAACGGCTGAATTTTAGCAGAGATAATTGCTTTGATGAGGAGCCAGGTATTAGTGTAGACCTTTGACAGAGATCTTAAATTAGCTCTCCTGCTTAGCACTATTGCCACACCAAGGTAAATGCACGCTGACCTTTCCTGATTCTGCAGTCTCAGCAGCTTTGTGTGCTTGGTACTTGGATAGGAAGCCAACCAGAAAAGTCAGGCACAAAACTCTCAGGTACAAAACAAGAAATTTTGTTCAGACCATGCTTTAGCTCGAAGAAACTGAATAAGCACAACATTCATTTAGTTCCGACATGGGAGCTGGGCTGAAAGGTGGGAAAATGAGAAAAATCTGATTCTAGGATCAAGAGCAAATGGATTAGGCCTTTTCTGTACATGGATTTAAAAGATGATCCCTACCCATCCAGTTCCTCACCTTTGTAAGTAAGTAGTGTACAAATAGCAGTGGGAGGAAATAGGTAGGTAGTGCAAAGAGTCTGAAGGAGAATAGGTGATAACAAACTGACTGTAGTGCAATACTCCATCATAACCCCACTCCTGCTGACTTATGGTTGGATATGCAGTTGTAAATGAGAAATTACTCAAAAGTATGAAGGCAGAGTGTGTGACAAAGGACTGGCTTCTTACCCAAGTGCTATGCAAGGAGCAAAATACATTTACCATTAAAAAAAATCCCTTTGTGCCAAAGGACTTTAAAAAAGTCTGTAGAAAATTTTTGTACCTCTCAAGGATGCATTTGACTGTAGTGGTTTTATGATGGATCAGCTCCACAAGTGAAGCAAACTGTTTTGTAATGTGATAGTCATCAGAGCCTTCAACGCGTTTATACCATGTTACTTTTTCCCTGGTGACAATCCTGTATTTTTCTGTGGATTTTGGCTAAAATCAAAGTAAAAAAGAAGGCAAAAGTGTCAAAGCAACTGGAAAAGAATTCAATATAATGAAAGCTCTGTTGCATCCATACTTGGAGGTCAGGCAGAAGCATGTGAAGGAAGAAAAAGGTCCATGTATACCTTTACAGTCTAGGTAAATTTGAGAGGTATTCTCTGGGAACCTAGACTTGACTCCTGTTTGAAGGAAATGTAGCACCAGGATTCACCTGGAAAACATCTCATTCTGTTCCCTGAGTTGTACCTGTATTCTTTTCAGAGCAGAATTTTCCAGTTCTGGTCAGATGCCTACTTTACTACTGCAATGCCTGGAGAGGCAGCTGAATAACACTCAGTAGACAGCCCAATTTGTGGGCAAACATTTAATTCAAATGACAGGGAAGAAATTGTCTATCTCCTACATTTGGAATTAAGTGGCTGTTATTAGGTGACTGTTATTGGTAGGTCCAATGTATTTCCTGTGCTTTAAGGTCTAAACTGTAACTTTAGATGTAGATGAATGACTCTGAAATGCTGGATGATGCCTGACACTGATATGATAACCTAGTACTTAGAGTACATACTTCAGAGTAAGAAGTTGTGTCTCCTATTCTTTTATCAATCTTAGGAAATTTAAATAAGTGCTTACCACCTAAGTTCAAATGAACATCTTAGATATTCACATTTTTTTTAAGATATACCACAATGATACTACAAGCATGAGATTCCTGCAACCAAAGAGACCTCTTGTTTCTTGTCACTGCTCCTTGGTGTGTTTTGTGCATTTTACATTAAAAACAGAATAGAAACTACTCAATAAAATTTCTTAAATACTTTTGGAAAGCTCAAGACCAAACTTATCTCAGTGTCCTCATTACCTGGCTCAGACTTGTATTCATCTGGAAATTATATGGAAAGTATCATCTTTGTCATCTTCTTTATGATTTGATAAGTAGGGCTTTTCTAGAGGTTCCTGTAGTGCTCAGAGATTCTAATATTCTGTGGACATCCTTCATCTCCTAAGGAAGAGTAGAAGTAAGTCTTTCACTGTGAGGACATTAATTCCAGTGCCTCCTTTCAAGAAAACTGCTAAAATACACTGAGGTTTGACTTGTAATGAAACTTAAGTGCATGCACTTAAGTGATCTTGTCCTGTGCACTAGCTGATCTTAGAGTACCTTAGTTTATTCCTATGCTTTAATTCCTAAACTATGCTTAGATGCTTTAGAAATTCATGCGAAAAATTTATTTCATATGGTTGGAACTTTGAGAAAGTGAGATATTTATTCTTCTGCCCTGTGCACAACAGAATCTTCTTTATGCTGTGTATTAAAATTGCCCAACTACCTGAAAAAAAAAAAAGTTACTACAAGCTAGCACTTCTTTTCAAATGTATCCCGTTGCCTATCCAAAGTAGCAAAGTAGAAACGTGACTGTGAATGTCAGCTAAATCAAATATGACATATATTGTTGTCTAGGCAAGTGACTGGGGCAGCCATGACACAGAAATTGATATGTCCTGCCTCAGGCAGAGGGGAAATGTTGACACACCTGGATATATCATCAAGGAGTCAAACCTGCTATTTCATGCATTGGTAGAACATGGCTTTTCTCATCTGAGAAATATTGATTCGTCGAAGACTAGTACCTAGGCTAGAGCTAGATTACACTCAAGGTTTAGTATGTGCTTCTTCATACTCAAAATCCTCAAAAGAGGCAGCATACTGGGAGTTTAAGAATATTTCTTGACTTTTGTATTGACAAAAACAAACGTACTAATGTCAACAATAATATTATTATCAAGTACCAACATTCTTGAAAACCAATCCCATTAAATAGCCCTATCTCTCTCCCTTGTGGCTATCAGCAGTGAAGATATAATTGTATTTTGTCATGCAGTTAAAATATGATTATCAACAGGCAGTTTATCCAGTCTTTTGTTAAATTTGCTGCAGATGGAAAGACACATAAGTTGGTTTTATACAGGTGTGGTCTGCAGGACTTACGTACTCAGGTGCAGTGCCATGAAATGCAGGTGATCTGTCTACTAATATTTTATATTCTGGCACAAAGCCAAAGCAAAAAAGCACACTAGGGACTGCCTTTAAGAAACTTCCAGATAGTTCTGTACAGGCAGATTGGGCCTAGCTTGATTTATTTGCTTTGGCTAAGTGTGGATATAGCATTCAACCAAACTAAAAATCCAGTGAAAAGCCTGGAGCACTAGAGACCACGGTACAGAAATGAGTGTGACTGCAATATGATTCCCAGTGCATGCTTTTTGTCTATCATACCGTTGGTCCTTCCGTGACTTGGACATCACAGATTGCTTTATATATAGCATAGAGTTAAGTAGAAAACACATCAAATGCATAAAATGTGTCTTCTAATTTCCTATTCCTGGTAACGTACTAAGCATTGTCTGGCATTGCTTCTCTGTAGCAAATTCTTCATTTTCTTTCTATTTCCATTCTTCATTTTCTTTCTATTACGTTTGTGATTCTATATTTCATCACTTGGTTTTATTTATTTATTATCAAGGGTACCCAGAAGCTTGTTTTCCAAGTTGCTGGTAAGTTAAAAGAAATAACTACATTTTTTCAACTTCAGAAATGAGATCTTGATGCTTTGTGCCTGGAATTCCAGATCGCCCATGGCATGGTAGTTGAGGAAACTCATGTGTGAGACCACATCTGGGCTGTTAATGAATGTGATTCTACAGCTATGAAATAGCTAGTTGGTGCTGATGTTGGAGAGGCACTACAGAGAGCTAGAGAATGATACTTTGCTTCAGGAGCACAAGGCTGTTGAAACCCAGATGTGGTCACCATTATTCACTGTTGAGAAGTTCACTGAGAGCGGTTTGGGAGTAGAAGATTATCATTTCAGTTTCTCTGAGGTTGCCTTTCAATGGATAAGGGTAGTTAACATCTACCAAAAAACCTGTCAAATTTTTGGGTTGTGCTTGCTTAGAAGAGAATATGAGCTATATTGCTTCATGGTACCTGTTGCTCTTAATCCTTTATATCTAACACTAAGTAAAGAAGAGCTCTGAGAAGAGAAGTACAAACTGAGAAGCTTGACAGCAGATTCCACTGTGATGAGGTAGAATTAAAGCAGCTGGCCCAGAAAGACTTCAGTGATAAGGCTGTGGCTGCATGATGGAGCATGCCCTTTATCAGTTCAGAATGACATCAGCTTATGTTTTAGCTACTCCTAGGTGGAAAGTGCTAGACTATAAGAAATATTTGCCCACAAATTATTTTCCCTGCTAAGCAATAGACTTGAAATCCTATTTGGAAGTGTTATTGACTTTCTGTGAGGTATAATACACCTTTTATTCATGAAATACAACTTAATGAACTAAGGTTGAAGCCTTCCTCTTCGGGTGCAACCAGGCCCCAGGAATCACCTTGGTTAGAACAAATGGCCTTGCAAAATTGCTGAAGAGACCACTTCAGAAACAGATATTCAGTGTGACCGGTAAAATATTTCATATTACTTCTCACTGCAATACTGTATTCCTTAGAGTGGTTTCATTTACATATCATGAATCAGGGCTTGTCTATGGGGAGAAGAAAGCTGGCTGCAGACTTCTGAATGTTATAACAACGTGGGGCTGGGATTCAGTAACTCCTGCTATGGAGAGGGTACATGTCTGATTGTGGACGTGTAAGTACTATCTCATAGACTGCTTAATGCTTAGAAATATCCTCTTACACGTAAACTACTGAAAAGCAAAGTTGTTCCATTCACAGGCCTTTTAAGAATTACAAGCCAATGTGGCCAATGTATCCATTCACTCTGAGGCTCTGCTACCATAACTCATCATTATCAGGCCCAGAAGTGGAAGGCCAGCGTGACATTTAGTGGCACATAGAGACATAAAATCTGGAAACTACTTCAACTTCTTATGAACCAAGTAGAATAAAACATTAATCAAAAAAGTTCATAAAATGCAAATGATAAATGGCTATGCAAGAAAGCAAACCACATGCATCACTACTACTTCCGTCACTCTTCTGTTCCTCTAGCAGAAAACCAAATAACAACAAGAAACACCAATCAATGAAGTTAGCATAACTTCTATCAGGTCTATTACAACTTCACAGATCTGAAAAGATTGAAGTCCTAGCAAGAGGGATGCAAGGTAATCAGTATGTGAGACCTTTATTTTTGTTTGTTAATGGGTAAATAACAGCAAGAGCAATTCCCTTACATTGTAAATATAAGGCAGTCTCAGCACATGATAGTGTGGTTCCTCTAAGCCTATCCCAAAGTCTGAGCTCACTATAGAACTATAGTATACAAAGGTATGCTTGAGGCAAGCTGTGCTGTAGGAGCAAGACGCTCTCCATCACAGGTCCAAATACAGCTGTACCCACAGTGTAGATGGGACAGGTGACATGTTGCTGTAGTATGCTGTCCAATATCATGCAGCCTCTCCTGGTAGTCCTAGAAATGCAAAGTGTTCTCTTACTCCAAGGACCATAGAGTCTGGAAAACTGAGTGAGTCTAAATTCCCTTTTTTACTATGGATTTCAATCATTTCACATCTTAAGTCTTGCATTTTTGGGCTTCTTCTGAACTCCTGAATCAACTTGTTTCTGTGCTCTGAGAGTTTACTTGTCTACAAATGCTCACTGGGGAGGGCCCTTAGACTCTGGTGGGAAGAGGCTTAGTGGGGAGGGGCTTCTTGAGTGAGAAAGAATTTAAATCATAGAATTGTAGAATAGTTTGGGTTGGAAGGGACATTTAAAGATCATCTAGTCCAACCCTCTGTGGGTTGGCACAGACATCACGCCCTAGATCAGGTTGCCCTAGTCACCCAGCCTGACCATGAACGTTCCCAGTAATGGGGCATCCACGAACTCTTTGGGCAGCCTGTTCCAGTGTCTCACCACTCTCACAGTGAAGAATTTCCTCCTAATATCTAATCTAAATCTACCCTCTTTTGGTTTAAAACAATTAATCCTTGATCTATCACCACAGGTCCTTGTAAAAAGTCTTTCTCCATCTTAAAGCCCCGTTTAAGTATTGAAAGGCAGCAATAAGTCCTTCATGGAGCCTTCTCCAAGCTAAACAGCTGGAGCTTCTCTAGTTCTCTAAGCTTTTCTTCATTAGAAAGGCTGCAAAAGGAATTAGTGCTTTTGATAGCAACGGAAACAAAGAGAAGAAAAACAGTTAGCACTGGCTGTTGAGATACCCCTGCACCTGCTCCCTTCCTCTGCCTCAAGCCTTCTCTTTCTTTTCCAAATGCTTCTAAGGAGGAATCTGAGGGAGACCGATGGGATAAGAAGAGCTAAGGCATACTGAAGAAGTTTCTCGGTTCTTGGTCATTTCTGACAGCACCCACATGATGGTCCCTCCTGTGTCTGGTTCTCTCCCTCTCGAACTGTTCCCTTCTGTCTAGAAATACCATGTGGCCACAGCCTGCAGTCCCAATAGGCTGAATGCATGCTGTAAGCTCTTAGAGAGACATTTTTTCTCTGCATATCTCCACCTCTGCACCCGGAAAGAGAGTGGGTTTGTTGTTTTCAGGGAACATGGCTCCCATTCAGACTCATAGCATAGTTAAACAACATTCTGGAGACAAAGCTGACTTTAAAAGTTCCTGTCTACTGGCAATATGTTTCTTTACACTCTTTTTCTCCCTGATGCAATTTTCTACTTCCACAGCTGTGCTGGTTACAGATGTTCGTCATGCTGTAAATATGTAAATTGTCCTTGCTAAAGTAACTTCTCACTTCAAAACTGAGGGAGGAAACTTGTGGAGACTCTGACCTTGGAGTTATTCAAAAGCCATCTGTACATGGTCTTGAGCAAGCAGCTTCAGGTGGCCACACCTGAGCAGTTGGACCAGGTGACCTCCAGAGGTCCCTTCCAAGCTTAACCATTCTGGGATGTTAAGGTTCTGTAGAATGAGCCTAAATTTCTATTACCTGCTCAGTAATGGCAGAAATGTAACAGAATCAGTAAGAAGAAAAGCTACTTAAAAGGATCGTGTGTCTCATGTGTGTTCTATAGTGTGGCCTGGCTAGGGGTGAAGCCAGCTCTTGCACATTGGGCTGGAATAAATGGGTTTTCGTGAGTCTGGGTCACAGCCAGTGGGTGGGCTCTGGCCTGAGTGCCTTCCTTGTATGTGTCAGCTGGCTGTACTGAAAGCTCTGCTCCAGGAGCAGAATTTACAGGGGATGCTGATACAGGCAGGGTAGGAAATGCACCATCAGTACACAGATACAATTCTTAGAGGAACCTTGAAAACACAACCTTGAAAAGGTCTGCTTACAAGCTGTCTTGGCTCTGCCATGTCGATTTGTCTCAAGAGTTACTGGAAAGTCATCTTCTGAAATCAACAACATTTATTATATTTTAATTATTTTGCTGAGTGAGAATGAGTCAGGATCAAAGCTTAGTGAGTGATTAAACTGCAGAGATTTGAGCTGTAAGATGTACAATGCACTGAGAGCAGTCTATTTTGGAAACTCACTAAAAAATAGTACAAAATCAAGGCTGTGAAGCCTAATTGGGACTTTGGTGAGGTACAGAAAAATTCAAAGCAATTGGAGCGTGCACATGGGTTTTAAAGCACTTTGAAAAGTAAGCAGTTACTTAATAAATTAGTCCCAGTGTAATATTGTGAACTTGCTGCAGGGTTGTGTGTTAAACGTCTAGAAATCAGATTGACTGTTCTGACGAATGTCACGAATAGCCCAGCATTAGATTTCTCATGTTTTTGCCTAATCATGGGCTTTTGGGAATACTTTTTGAGGCAAAGAAATGGTATTGCTTGGCAGTATAATTAAGCATTGCAATCAACCTAAACCTCAGGGAAAGACAAAATAGCTTTTTGTTTATAGCTGCTCCTACCACTGTATTTGTGTCCTTAATGTTTCTTGAGTGACAGCAAAGGCTGTGATTTATTGCACCTTGATTAGCTAGCTAATGAAAGCATCTTAATGAGGAGAGAGGATTCCCAGGCTGCCATCCTAGTGGAGGCAAGATGGTGTCTGGACATATCACAGTAATTGCCACATACAACTGTACAACTTCTCACTATTGTTACTTGGTCATCTTCACATGCAACATTACTATTCCCTTTGTATTCTGCAGTAATGAAGCAAGGCAATTTAGAGAGGGCAGGGGCCTTGGGGCTCCTCTAAATGACCTGTATGTGCTACTTGAGGCATTCATTTGCAGAAGCAGCCCTTTGTTCATTGTGCAGTGGACAGTCTGCTGGTTCTGTTTTCCTTATATTCATCAGGAGGAATTGCTGATAAACTTAGAAGGTTTCTTTCATATTTTTATCTTAGCATAACAACAGGAAGCAAAGTATCTAGTGAAAACTAGATAATGCATAACAACCCTATATCTGCATCAGATGTGTATGTTAGATTCTGTGCCATTGGGATCTTATCTAGGACATTCCTTACAAGAAACAAAAATATGCAATAAAGATGAAATACATTGGCTGTTCTTCTCCTGAAAGAGTAACAGCTAGGGTCTTCACACTGAAGCACTCTGGAACTGTTTAGGGAACCACCTAGAAAGCACTGCAGGTATTACCCTGCAACTACAACAATAGAAAACATAGCAGCATGTTTCCTACTCATTTTCTGTGTCTTGTGAAACTGGTAAGGTTTCTACTGGTAAGATGAGAAGCTATACTTTGCTTTATAATATGGAACAATATTTTTTATTCTGAATGAAAGAGAAAACTAACTTATCTCTAAGCAACAGCAATATGATGTGCCTGGTAATAAATGACACAAACAAACAAACAAATAAAAACCCTTACTGCTTAAAAGCAACTCCAAAAGAAAGGACCAGAAAAAAGAATACTTTAATTCCCTGAGCACTAAGGCTATGATCCTAAAACTCATTTCCCTTTTATTTGTAGATACACTTGTATTTTCTCCTTGGTATCAGTGATGCAGTCCTTTTAAATGAATTTGAAATAATAAAATATTAAATCAGGAAAACTCCTCTTAAAGAGGAAAACTCTGACATACAACTATATCACAGGTAATTTTAACTTCATGCGTTAACTGTATAAAAGACTGAAGAGCAAATTTACAGTTTGTCCAGGAGATGTCTCTCTCTTCCTAAAATACGCCAAAGCCGTTCGCATTTCAGAGGATCTATTTTGCCTTACAGATTTTGGCTTCTGCACCCTGCAGTTATGACCTCGCAAGAAAGCAATACGGCGTCTGACCACTGCGTATGCTGTACTCTGTTGTGGCAGTTGGCTTTCGCTTCCAGTGCAAACGCCTCATTTTTAGGTCAATGTTTTTAAAAACCATGGGAGCTGAATAAATATTTGTGCTGCAGCCTTATTTTTTTCTCATGCACTTCAAACTTATGTGGTAGGCTAACTTGCTTTATTTCTACAACCAAGTAATTTCTTGTACGATTCTGTTGCTGTGACCAAAGAAACAGTGATATCAATGGATCTTAGGGATAGGTATTGCATGTGGGAGCCTGAATACATACTATTATTCTGTTAACAACATACAGAATATGCAATTAATATAGTGTGAATAGCAAACAATTCAACATTCTCTTGATAGAAATCACAAAAAATTTAATCCAGAGTGATGTATTTTGAAATATTTTCAGTTCTACTGCACAGAGCTTGCAGAATAACAGAAAGTCATGTGACACTTCCAATAGATTTCAGTTTTGCTAATCATAGAGTCAAAATGGTTTGGGTTGGAAGGGACCTGTAACCATATTGTAGTCCAACACCCTGGCCAGGGATGTTTCAATGAATCAGGTTGCTCAAAGCCCCATCCAACCTGACTTTGAACATTTCTGTTGATGAGGCATCCACAAATTCTCTAGACAACCAGTTCGAGTGTCTCACCACACTCATATTAAAAAATTTCTTCCTTATATCCAATCTAAATCTACTCTCTTTCAATTCGAAACTGTTGCTCCTTGTCCTATCACCACCGTCCCTGGTAAAAAGTCATTTCTCAACATCTTTCTTATAAGCTCCCTTTAATTATTGAAAGGCTGCTATAAGGTCTCACAGATCACAGAATTGTAGGGGTTGGAATGGACCTCTGGACATCATTTAGTCCAATCCCCCTGCGGAAGCTGGTTCTCTACAGTAGGCTACACAGGACTCCCTAGAGCCTTCTCTTCCCCAGGTTGAACAACCCCAACTCTTTTAACTTTTCTTCATCTTCATGCCTGTCTGCCATGAATTTTTAAATAAGTGTATGATGGAGAGTGGCATATTGAAGGAATTCATACTTAAAGAAATTTATTTATATTAATACACAGGAGAATCAAATCAATCCAAACTCCTCTGTACTTCACAATGTCAAATCAGGTGATTCAAACTTTTATTTTGGTGATAAGAGACACAGAAATCTCTCTCTCTCTCTCTCTTCCCTCCCCACCCGCTGCACCACCCCAGATAGAGCCAGCCAACTGCCTGGTTAGCCCAATGCTTTTGTTAATAAGTATTTATTCATGAGTTCCAGTGACTTACTGATGGTGTTTAGTGGGGAGAACAGGAATTATGACATCCATAACAGTAATTTTGGGTGACTGCTCTCATGGGAGAAATACTGAAGTACAATATGAACTGTTAGTCTTTTAAATAGGTCCTGGGTCATTCAGATGCTTTATAGGAAAGGCAGTTGGATTTACATGAACATTTACTGACTGCCATGGCAGACTGAACTGCTGGACGATGTGGTGAGTCCCAGGTGCATTCATGTACTTGAGGATTGGCTGTCTGGCCAGTTTTGTGAAGATAAGAAACAAGGAGGAAGGAGAGAAAGATGCATTAGAGGAGTTGCTCTGCTTTTGGAAAGAAACAGGCTACTGAGCATACATATTTGCCCACAGATTCCTCAAGCAAATAAAATGGGCTGTAAGAATCGCACAGCAAGAAATAGGGGCAAAAGATCAAGGCTGAGCCTTTATCTGAAAAAAAAAAAAAAAAAAAGACGACTATTGTCACTGCAGAATGGATCAATTTTAGAGGGACTTGTAGATTTGATTTGAAGTCTTTGGAGTCAGGAGCTGAACAGTGGCAAGTCAACATCTCTCTTGGCAATAATATTTCTTCAGGCAAGCTGAGTAGCAGTACTTGGGCGTTCATCTAAGCATCATCTATCAAAGGTTTCAAAGCAAATCTTGTTCACTTCTGTGGATCTTCATGGATTCTTTCTCTTCAGTCATTGTAATGACTAAAATGTTCATTAAAAAGTCTTGCAGGCATCTGAGTTACAGTTAACGGTGGGAAAGCAAACTGCTTTCATCTTTCAGAGGCTGGTTTTCAGGATCTGTACAAAACCAGAGGAAAAGATCCAATTTTCTGTGTTTTTAAGGACCTCGTACTTAATTCTAACAGCAAAAGCCTACTCCTTTGTCTTTAAAACATCAAGACTAAAGGTATTACATAGTAGTTAAGGAGACCTGTTGATTATCACATTTCTTGCACACCCTAGCTGAGGGCACAGTGTTCTGTATGCTGTGGAAATGTTCCTGTGACTCAGCTGGCTGACATGGAAGCTGTTATTGTTGGTGTTTTTGTTTTTGTGTTCTGCTTTGCAGCTGCATTCCCCCCAGGAACAAACGCGGGTGCTTCTGCTGACTCAGTCCTAGCCGTAGTCCCCTTAACACGTTCGAGCCACCTGATTCTCAGAGAGCCCGAAGTCATTTCCAGCATAGTGTATTTCATTTTGAAATGTAGTCAAATAATACAGCCAGATGGAGCAGTAGATGGTCCTGGAGAAAACAAAACCTCAGAGTGAACTTTAAATAAAAATGGAGAAGCAGAAGTAGGCGGGAAAGGGAGGAGGCTAACTTGGTGATGTCCCTAGAAAAGCAAAAATTTTCTCTGAAATAGAAAATCACCAGAGTGACGTGAGCAGCTGGAAGGACTGACTAAAGGACTGGATTAAATGTGTTGGTGGAAAATACGGGGTCAAGAAAACTGCTGTTGTTAGCAGGCAGCATGAAGCCACCTGCATTTGTGCTGGGATTGCCTTGAAAATTTCAATTTAGCCTTTTCTAAAATAGAATAGAATAGTTCAGTTGGAAGGGATCTTCAAAGATCTTGAGTCCAACTGCCTGACCACTTCAGGGCTGACAAAAAGTTAAAGCATATTAATGACAGCACAATCCAGATGTCTCTAGAACACTGACAGCCATGGGGCACCAACTGTGTCTCTAGGAAGCCTGTTTCAGTGTTTGACCACCCTCACAGTGAAAAAATTTTTCCTGATGTCCAGTCTGACTCTTCTGGCAGCTTTGTGCTGTTCTCACGCATCCTGGCACCAGTTCACAGAGAGAAGAGCCTGGCACCTTCCTCTGTGCTTTCTCTCCTCAGGAAATTGTGGAGAGCAATGAGGCTGCTTCTTGACCTCCTGCAGACTGGACAGAGCAAGTGCCCTCAGCCTCTCCTGAGACGTGTCTTCCCATCCTGTTTTTGCTGCCCTCCTCTGGACACTTTAAAGGAACTTAACATTCTTTTTATACTGTGGAGTCCAACACTGCATACGGTATTCTAGGTGAGGCTGCACCAAGGCTAAAAATAGTAGGAGAAACATCTCTTTTGACAGGCTGGCTATGCTGTGTTTAACGCACCCCAAAATGCAGCTTGCCCCTTGGTTGCCAGGGCACACTGCTGGCTCCTGCCTTGTTCATCCATCAAGTTCATTAGAGATGTGGAAGGACCTGCATCTTTTAGGTTTACATTATCTGCATGAGGTAGCCCAGTGCGGTGTCACACATAAATACTCCCCCAAAAATCTGAATTTCCTACTAGTATATTTATCAAGAGCAATATTATTCTACTAATAAGACAATATCCACCTAAGCTTCCTGCCCTCAACATTTGCTATAGATATGCTGGGTCATCAGGGGCAGGGGCAGAGCACAAGGGTGTACCTGGGGCAGTACTCACAGCAGCTGCACGCAAGATTAAGGACAGACCACGAGTGCTGCCTCCAGGCATGCCAGGAGGAGCAGTCAGAGGAACATCTGGAGTGTGGAGTGTGGGGAGAACTGAGGAACAATGGGATCTGTTCTAGGACACGGCACAAAGCTCATACCAACAGCATTCAGAAATGGGCATCTTTTCAGATCTGCAGAGCCCATCTGAATGAATAATATTCTTTTTCTTTGTTTTTATCTTGTGTAACTGGATATTTATCTAGTTTTAAGCATATCTATTTACTTAAGCGTGACTTCTGAAATAGTAATTTATCTGTATTAAACTTTCTCAGGTACCTAGCCAATGGATCTAATTCAGCTACATAGATTTGCAGACACTCTCAATGTTTATTTTAGAGAGTTATATGTTTGGAGATCCTATTTTACTGTCTAATACCACTGGATCTTGTCCATCTCTCTCGTCATCTCATTTTCTCCTCAAGAAATTCACTGAATGATTTCCAAAATCCTAATTTCATCCTGATGTATTCATTGCAATGCTCCTGCTTGGGGAACAATGGGATAGTGAGTAAAATTTCAGTACATCTCCTGAATGTTTGTATTAGTAACTTCTGTAGTTTTCTCCTGCTTTTATACCAGCAAGGATTACAAACCTTTGCATACTTCTTATGCTGTGTAAAGACTTAGACACGTGGTCAAATTACCATGGTCTAAACAAGTTAATACAGGTCAGCTGAGAAGTAGTAATTATCTGTATATGTAGTACAAACTAATATGAATTTATGTGGCTTAGGTCATTCTCTTTCCTTTAATTCCAGCTTTAATCACACTAGTTCTGTCTGCCAAGCCTAAACATGCACATCTAGCTGGTGTCCTTTGATACCTAGAGACTTCTAAATCACTGCAAATGGGTAACATATCTGAGCTTAATCATTGTGTAAAATATAAGCATATGCCAAATGATGCCAGTTTTGGTACTTGTCTAGAAGGGAGTGATACATCAGCTACCACTGAAGTAGCTAACAATACTGTTTTTTAAGTGACACGTTGGTGCTACTGGAGAGAAGGTAGTACCAGGCTTACTATAGCTGTTTCATGTGCTGTTTTGCAGCCTGCTGTGCACGTATGATGTTCTAGATCATAGAATCATAGAATGGTTTGGGATGGAAGAGGTCATAAAGATCATCCAATTCCAACCCTTCTGATGAGAAGACATTGTGTCCTGGTGTGCAGAGCAAAAGAAGGAATCCTTACCCTGCTTCTACCTCTGTACCCATGGTACAGTCTGACTCCAGTACATAGTCTTATGATTTATAGTTGAACACCAGTAATGCAGTGAATGTAGAGTCTATATCCTCTCCCTTACCTGCTGTATGCCACAGTTTATTCTACTGATTTATTATCAGCAGATGTATGGTATTCCCCATACTTACTGATGTCTTTCCTTTCAGGTCACTCCTTATTCCAGTACTTTTGTATGATGCCACCATCAGCTAGCTGAAAACTGTTGTAAATTCAGAGAATGTTAACACACGTAACAGTGTGTGTTATGCTTAGAAATTCCCTTCTCTGTGTTTCTCTAGTAATACAAAATTGCTACTTCTTCAGAGCAATAGCTAGCTTCTATGATCAGCTGTAAACAATTACTAAGCTGTCTGCCTTGATTTATAGCTTAAAGGGTGTGCTTTCTTCCAGGCTGCTTGCTAAGCCCAGAGGAGGACCCTAAGTTTGTGATGATGACTCTGTTTTGTCACCTTCTGTGAACTAATTCTAGGAACAGGTCAGACTTTTTCCAAGAAAAATGCTTTGTTATGTGAAATCAATAAAGTTAATACTCTCCTCCCTTTTTCCTCTGTGTGTGTGGGAATAGACCAATGTGAAGAAGTGACTTTTGGGGAAAAGGTGCTTATTTTCAGGATGAAATTTCTAGTTCTAACCAGAGATGGCAGGAACATGAGGGCACTAGGACAGACCATGGTCCAGTGGAGATAGAACCCATGGGGAAAATATGAGAATTTGAACAGAGTTCATGTTTTGAATCTGCACTGATTTAAACTCAGTATGAATGTATTTGTAGCCTACAATTAGGACAGATATTTACTTTTTCGCGAAACACTGAAAAATCCTGTTTTATCACATTGTATAATGCATCATATTTTAACTAAAATTTTGACCAGCTCTTTGAGATTGGAGAATTCCTAGAGTGAAGCAATAAACAAAATAATGTGACTATTTTCTATAGATTTTATTTCAACTTTGCATTTTGCATCCTTTAAGTGTAAAAAAATTCAATGGTGAACAAATTGTGACATGTTAATAGTTACTCTAACGTTTCTTTTAAAACTAAATGTATTAATCACCCTGGAGTTTTTGTTTGTTTGTGATAGCCATTTTATGTGATCATCTGTTATTAATTACCATATTGTTGGTCAACTGGCTGTCCCAGTGATTAGTGGTATTGTTATAAAGTACACTCCCTTAGTCTGTGGGTGGTGGTGGCCTTTGTGTTGATAGTGTTCGTGTCATTTTCATGGGACAGAGCCTTAGGTCTTGTTTGGCTGCTTCATTTCAACCATATCCCAATCCTTTTCACTTTCATTTTTGGACTGTTTGCCACATTACACTAACTGATATAGGAATGGATTTTCTAAGGGAACATGGATTTCTTTCCTCCTGTAATAGATACACAGTACTCAAGGAGATAAGATTTATATGTTATCTAGAGACACTAGGAAATATTATCTAGCATTGTCACTAATTGCCACTTTTATTTTTGTGTGACTACCCTCTAAAACGTAAAATAAAACAATAAAAAATGCATTTAAAATTATACAGTGGCTTCTAAGAGAAAAATCAAGCCAGTAATTTTGGTGTCAGATGGTAAATAAAGGTTACATTAACCTTATTACAAAAGGAATTCAACCAATCAGTGTGATATTTATGCCATATTCCTGCACTGAGTTTTCATATACTTGTTTTTAAAGATTAGCTTTAGAGAAATTAACTACTTTTTAAAAAGACACTAGCACTTAAAATGTTGGTGACTTCTTTTGTGGGACAATGTGACATAAATTGAACCTCTGAGCTACCGCTGAGTTGCCATCATAACAGGCATACACCTATTAACAGTGAAGCCAGTTCTGCAACTAACAGGTATGAAGGAAAAAGACACTTCTGGGAAATCTTTACCTTCTGCAGGTCCTGAAGACTAGGGAGAGCTTTGGAGCAGCATAGAGTTTTAGACAGGGAGCTTCTTTTAATAACGCTGTAGAGAAAGGTGTGGTGAACTAATTCTCCCATGCAAAGACAACTTCATAAAAGAGATTTTTCTTCCCTATTGTTTACAAGCAAATTCCACAGGCAAACTGGTTGGGACCATGTTAATGCCTAGGTGTGCGCACCCAGGAACAGCTCTAACACTGCAGCTGTAACTATAGGATGAAGTGAATTTCATCCTTCTCTCGAAGATTTCATTCAGAGGCTCTTGCCACAAAGTGCAAACATAAAACCAAAACAATAGATTAGATATGTCTGATGATCTACTCCTGTAGAAGTAAGAGGTTGGTCGTATATATTGTGTGGATATGAACTGGGGAATGAATTTATTTCCTCTGGTAATTTGAAAAATGTTGAATGTTCACAGGATAAAACGGTTCTTATGTGCTGATGTGTACTGAAAATAAGAAATACTCTACCAAGTGCTTTGCACTTACAGTACTGATTCTTGCTTGCACTAAGGCCCTTCTGTGTCAGTCCAGACGTATGCTGAGCACTCGAAGCAAGTGCTCATTTCACTGAAGGTTTCCTTAGGTCAGGGTGAAGAGCCATGAGTTTAAGGCAGAGTTAGTCTCCAGGGGAAACCCAAGCTAGCTCTGTGTCATCAGAGTTCTTGTTTTCTCTTGCTCATAGGGTACGAAGTGTTTCCATTCTGGGCAGCAGAGGACAGCTTCCCAGTGTCCACACTTATGCACGCTGTGCTGAAAGCAGGAAAAGTAAATGGAACAGCTGGTACATTAAATTCATGCCTTCTAAATCACTTCACTGTGGTGATAATGGCTCCATCAATATCCTCTTTCACTTGTTGGCTACATAGCCATTTTTGTTTGAGTGTTTGCAGGTCTCTGTATGTCACAAGATGTCTACAGCTGAAAGCAGCACTGTCTATGTATTTCAAGAGAAAAGGGACATTTCTATTTTTGTTTAAGATTATGCTTCCGCTTTTAATATGAAATATGAGTGTTAAGGGAAGTGTTAAAGAGGACTTTTGCATCTCTGAAGTGATTCTGGATAGAGGAAAGAATTGTTATCAGATGTCAAAGTTTTGTGCCTTACCCTTAGTTCAGGTCATGCAAAACTTGGATAGGATTTTGGATACTTTTTTTTTTTTTAGGCTTTGCACCATGCACATCCACCTAGAGTACTGCTGCAGAAAGCATTTTCCAAAACCATAAATGTGGCCTCTGTTTCTATCCTCTCTGGTGCTGCTACTTTGTCACATTAAACAAAATTTGGTCTTTTTTTTTCAAAGTTTTTCTTGGCTTAGTCTCCCCCACCTATCTCTAATCCTATCTGAGAAAGTGACTTCTCTCTCTGATCAGCTCCATCGGACTCATGTTGTTGCACTGTCACTCCCCAGTTGCTGATATATCTGTCTCCATCATGTACCGTGTCTCCTATTTAGCTTGTTAGAAGCTCTCTGGGGAGCAGCTCTTTGCTGTTCTCCATGTCAGCAGCTAGTACAGTAAAACCTTGGGTTACCACTGGAGATCCTAGCCTCTTCATTTTTATTTTCATTTTTTTAAATATAAATTAATAAAATATGAGTTAGTAAAAACAGTGCCATGCAGAGGAATAAGAAGAACTAAAGTAATACCATAGAGCTTTTGCTATAGCAGCCAGTACTGCAGCCCAGTAGGAGCTGGTGAGCAGAGAAATGGTGCTGAGGAGTCACTGTACAAAGTGTGTACATCGTGCTAGTGGGTTGTTTCCAGCTAGCTCTCTGTGATGTGAATAAAAATAAGTAAACGGAGGTTATTAGGATGTTCACTTCAGAAGTGTCATTCTGAGCCAAACTTAAGTGCTAATATAGGCACACCCTCATTGTTTGCGCAATTTGTCATTATGACATCAAATCAACGAAATTCAAAAATATTACTCCAAGGTAAGACATTTTTTCTCTTTGAGATCTGAGTTATGAATTTATGTTCATCGCCCTAGAGGGATTTGTCAGAAGAGACAAATGATTTTCTTCTACATACATGTTTGCGCAGACAAGGGTGGGTTTATGGAGCTCAGTGGATGTAGCTTTATGAAAAAACATGTAGAATAACACCACAGCCAGGGGTTCTTCAGTTTAAAATTTCAGTAGAAGACACTGAAGTGCGCAAACCAAGGACACCTTGATTGTAACAACTTTAAAAGACTTTCCTCATCTTTGCTCCTTGAATCGTAGAGTATTTTGAAGATAGATATCCTTCCGAACCTTCTTGTAAACCGGCATCATGTTAACAACTCTCCAGCAGTCTGGGACCTCCCCAGTTGACCAGGACTGCTGATAGATTATGTAAAGTAGCTTAGCAATACTTTTGACCTAACTGACACTTACACAGCCAGTGTTGAGTGGCAATGAAACTGGAGAGAAAAGAGGAAAAAATGTGATATTTTATGATGACATGTGGATGGTAATCATTCACACCAAGATTTCATTTTGACTAGGACATTCAATAATTACTGCTGTCCTAGCGCTGTCCAGGATGCTGGACATGCATCTTTTGGAGGTTTATTTTCTGCTGTGGTTCCAAAATACCCAGTAAATAAAGTGTAGATTATCCTCAGCAGTCTGGAACTGATAGGCCTTGCATATTTTGCAATGAAAAATAACAATCCAATAGGTGCTTCATATTTTATTGTCTAATTTAAATTGTGTTAGTATATTTGTGGTAGAAAGACTGGAAATGGATGGCTGACCAAAATGGAGACTTAAGTGATTATTTGTTGGAAGGTTTTAATTCTTTATATCCAAAAATGAAACCAAATACTTCAGTGAGATGGAAATAGTGATCCAGTGAATATTGACAAATACAAATTGTGTGTCTGTGTATAATACAATGAAGAAATGAAATAAGATGTATATGTGTTACTTTCCAATGCTTGTTAGACTTCAATGAGCCACAAATTTTATGTTGTATCTGTATAGTTTTAAACATAACACATCACACTGAAAACTTTTAAAATTCTCTATTTGTCAGTATATTGCTCCTCATTTCTTTTAGTGTTTTTTTTCTAAAGTAGTTTTATTTCTTTGTTCTTCTAAGAAAGTTCTACAAAGTCACATAAGCCTTAAATATTGGCTTTGTATGTTTCTTCTTCTAGTTAAAGCATTGATTTCCAGTTCTTCTTACGGATTCTAATTGAAGAGAAGGGTGTGGGGATACACATGTGCATGTGTATGTCTATGTAATATCTTGCTTCCTCTTTTCAAAGCATTGTCCAAACACCAGCTAATTGATTTGACATGCTAAAAGGGAAACTCAGAGCAACCAAGTCATTTTGGTATGAAAGACATTTCCAGTCATCTCCGTTCAATAATCACTACCACAACTTCAAAGATGATACAGATGCAAATTGAAATGTGTGATTTTGTTCTATCTGGATTTGATTTCTTTCCCCTTTAGCTCTGAAATACTCATTTTCCTTTTCCTGCTGGGATCAATGATGGCTGGAACTGGCATATACAATGAAGCTATACAAGACCAGTGAGATTGAATTTTACTCCGGGGATATAACCCTAGGTCCCCTTTCCTCTCTTCTTCCTAGTTCCAGTTCCCTCTCCTCTCCTTCAATGGGATTGGCCTTAGTTTTTGCATATTCTGTGAGTTATATCCAAAATGCAGGTTTTAATAAAATCTTCTAGGAGGAGGAGGGGGAATCATGATCCTTATCTTCTAATAGGCCTCCTTCTGAGATCATCCTTCTCTTATCTCTTTCCAAATTCTATTCTTCCATATGGTAGTACAACAAATTGCTGTCGACTAGTGAATACCCCTACAACTCTTACAGAAGATAAATCACACTGCACATCTTGAAATTCCTAAGCATATTCCACCACTGAAAGACAGCAAGCATCAAGTCTGTACAGATGGAAATTTTTTTAATACCTTAGCTAGTCCAAACATTTTGCTGTGTGAAGTACACTAGGAACTTTGAAATTACTACTGATGTTATGTGAAAGACTCAGATGCTACTGAAAAAATCTAGAAGACCTATGTGACTCCATCTCTGCATATTGCATGTAACAGTATGTATCATGCTATAGAGTTTCAGCAATATTCTATGCTTGTGGAACACAAAATTATGACAGTTCATCATCATCTACACAGAAGATGATGACTGGACCAGCTGTAAGCATCACCTTGTCTACTCGCCTTGCCCATTTTCTGTCCATATGGCTGACTTGGGAGCCAGCAGCAGCCTAGTACAGCAGTATATGACACCACAGGTCTACCTCAGTGTGTGGCATGAAGGGGCTACTGACAGCACAGTATGAAGGAGATGAGAAGAGTCTAGTTTTTGAGTGGACTTTGAGCTTAACAAGTAGTGAAGATGCAAATAAAACATGCAAGAAAAGAGTATGTGAAAGTGCTTACCAGTTCCTCCAAATCTTACAGGACTAGAGAACATAAGCTTCCCAGGAGCAGTTTTTCTGGTACTTTCTTTTTCCAGGTAGGGCAAATTCAGAAACGCCATTAAAGTATTGTCTTTTTACATTTTGTCTGGTACGCGCAGGCAGCAACTCAGCAAATATTAGCATCTCTTGCAGAAACTCAAGTTCCGTTTGTATCCCTGTAAGTAAAGATGCTAGGACTCTGCAGGAAGGAAACAGCATGGTTGTGGCAGACTTGAGCTGCCCGGGCGAATTGGCAGATTCAACAAGGTTATAAGAATTAACACTGAAGTCATACTCATGTTTTCCCAGTAGGACATCTTTGTGTCATTACATTCAAGAAGCCACAATCAGACAAGCCTATGCCATGAGATCAATGAAGTCATGAACTCAGTACTTCCACTATTTGTCATTTTCCCATAGATGTGTGTTATTTATTAATGTTTTAGTATTTCAGTCAGATGAAAGTTCTCAGTAGGAAACAACTGTTGAATAACCTTCTGAAGTTTTCTAAATGCAGGATAGTGTTTTTCTTCTGTAGATTCTAAATAAAAAAAAAAGGAAGGGAAAAATGGGAGAAGGGAAAAGGAAAAAGGAAAAAGAAAAAGGAAAAAAGAAAAGGAGGGAGGAAAGGAGAAGAGGGGAACGAAGGGGAGGGGAGGACGAATGGGCTGGGCTTCTGTCGTTTCTGCCTCAGTTGTTTGGGGCTTGGGTCTTTCAAAGGTTACCAGACCTCCTGACAGGTTTCAGCGATGGACACTGGCGCTCTCAAGGCTTGAGCAACTGCAGACCAAAGTTGGTGTGGCTCTGCATGAATTTGCCAACTCTAAGTGGCCTATATAGGATTTTGTAAAGTGATTAACTATTTTTCCTCACTAAAAACAATGAGAAATGAAGTACCTGGAAATAGAAAAAAATGTTTTGCTCAAAGAAAATATGCCTTTCCTTTCTTTTTGCATGAATTCTTTCAACTGATTTTTTATTTAAAATACACTGCTAGCAATGTGTCTCCTTTAGGCAAAAGACATAGTTATCCGTCAAAATGTTACTTAACGGTCATTTTCACTGTTAGGAAATAATTAATTTTGTTGTTAGGGAAAATATGAAAAAAAATCCAACAAAACAGAGGAAACAGAAAATTATAAATGGAAAGAAAAACTTCCTCTTCCCAACTCTTTCACTGATCTGCAACAGATAAACTTCCCAACAAATTTGCTTGCAAATTCTCCTCCACATACATATTTGTGAGGCACATTTCATGAACAATAAATCGCTGCCAGGTTTTATCTTCACCCTGCTATTGTTAAGTGATGGAGATGGGGATGTCAGGTGTCTTGGCCTCACCATGCTTTAGCACAGCAGCAGTAATCCAGTGTCTGCCATCCAGTTTGGATCAGGAGCATTTGAAGGGTACCTACTGGTTGTCTTGACACACCAAGCTCTGCTCGGTGGTCTCAGGGCGTAAAATGATGCAAGATGCAAGGAACACGCTTCAGCTGTTAGAGACAGTCTGGTGCTGGTCAGAAGGAAAATGCATGAAATATATTGAGCATTGATGCTCTTAGCATCTCTTCTAGGAACGCTGTCTGTCCCTTCCAAAACTACCTATCAATCAAGATGTGTTTGGTTGCTGCCTGGAGTTGATCATTGTTGGCTATTTCTGAATGAGGAGGGAAACCGTTCCTGCAGTCCTTGAAAGGCAAACGAAAGCATACTGAAAAGTATTTGTTTTCTGCATTTGTAAATGAGCTGTAGTGTTATAATTTAGTCTGTATTTAGATCTGAAAGGCTAACAATCAACTTTCCAGTGCTGTTGGGTGGCTGGCTGGAAAGAACACCACAGGAATACTTTGCAGTGCGCTTTTATTTGTCTTCTTTTTTTTTTTTATACCAAGGTAAAGATTACATCGTAAAGGACTTGCTTTTGTTGTTTTAGCAAGCAGAGCCAACTGGCAGACAGCTTGGTGTTTATATTGTAGTTGTTTCTTCTCCAGGGCACAAGTTTTAGCATTGCGCAAAATGGTATTGTTGTGACCAGATCAGGAAAACTGCTTTCCTCTGCGCTGCAGGTATGAAAATGACAGCCTGTGGGAGTGGAGATCTGTCTCAGGTGTGTGTTGCTGTAGGAAACACCTGGATATGGTAGACATAGTTTAACACTAATGATGGTTTAAGAATGGGAAAAAATATGCAGGTGGGAGAGTCATTATTTCTTGTGCAGTATATAAGCAGTATTTTGCAGCCTTGTTGGTGATGTTCCAAAGGAAATGCACAAAATAAATGAAGAAGAAAGCTCCAGAGAAAAATATTCTGAACAACCTCACTTCGTCTATGAAAATACTAATCTATGAGACTCATAGCCAGTTACAACTTCTTTAGTCTATGAATGGCTCCATGAAGTAGGGTTTAAGAACACCTGAAGTCCAGTGCATTAACTGAATATTGGGGCAAACTCCTTCTCTGGGCGTTGCTATTAATCCCATCTCCGTTTTATGGAGTGTGGATCCTCTTCCAGATATTTACATGGGATAATGTGTAGAGCAACAAGCCTAGGAGGCGTCTTTCCTGTCTTCTTATTGATACATTCCTATGCCAGGTTTTCTGCTGCTTTATCTTGGATACCTGAAGACAGATTAGGCTGTATTGTTAACATCTATTAGATTTTTTCATCCTCTTCTGACAAAATAATTTTTCATGAGGTATTGTGGTCTGATGCAGGATTGTGTTTTCTGATCTCAGTCCCTACCATTGTTTCTGATGTGATATTCTAAGAAAAAATAGTATAGAGACAGTGTGGAGAGGGGAATGTATGTTATTGTGGTTGTGATTAACCATCATGCTGATGTGACACTAAAATATTCTGGTTTAGTTACATTTTTAAGAGTTCCTGGCTTTAGGCCCAGGTTTTCAATCTAATTACTCTTTCTAATAAGAACATAATCAAGAATTTAAGCTGATTTGAAGCATATAATGCAAAATCTTTCACTCTAGTGATCTCAGTGGGGCCAAAATGCAGTGGCTGTAAATTGGCATGGATCCATGAAGCCTCACCCAACTTTGCTGCAGTGTAGCAGTGAACTGAATGATGCTTTCAGTTTGTTAACCAACTGGCGTAGATTGTGTATCCATCCCAGGAACACGATGTGCAGAAGTCACAGCTTGGCTCTGGATGAATATCAGTGCTCTATGAATCATTGCTGAATCCCACGTACTCATGAGCCAACTGGGCCTGGGAAAAGCCAGGTCCGTTTTGCTTATTCCGGGTTTCCAAGGTGTTTTTGGAATGTGGGAGTTTCTGCCCTTTTTGGATTCTTCAACTTTAAAGCCAATACTAAGCTAGGTATTTCCCTTTCCTTCATTAACATTTTCAGTAGTTGTATGACGAATACATGAGCCAGACAGTAATATCAGAAGAGTTTCTCATTCGTTTTGACTAAAAAAAATTGCTAGAGAACTTACAGACCCCTTTCCTAGACTCCCTACTTCCTGCTCCAATTCTGACCTCATTCTTCCTGTGAGTCCTTCCTTGGAGAGTGTCCTAGGCCTGGCGGGTTTCGTTTCTCTTTTTTCTTCCTCCAGGTTGGTTTTCTGGCATGTGGTCTGGATGCTCTCTTTTGTCAGTCCAATTTCCTCATTGAATATTTCTATCTTTTGCTGATCTTTTCACCAGAGATTTATAGAGATGAATTTCAGCCACCAGATGGACCCACTCCAGCAAATCATTGGCCCAGTTACTGAATTATTCAAGGTGGCCTTGATAGGACTCATGTTGGTAATCCACAATTAGATATTCCTCTCTCTTTTATTCCCTCATGGTAGAATAGAAAAGATTGTTATTACTGAAGTCAAGCAATTTCCACAAAAAATGGTGTTCACAATAAAAGCAGACAAGCATAATCTTACATAGAGATGTTGCACTCTACTGTATGCTTTTCTTAGTGACAAATGAGTAACAAGATATGTCTGTTTTCATGTGTAAAAAAGCAGAGCCTCATCCTTTTAAACTTAGACATAGTTTAAAAGCATGAGAGTTTAAATGTTAAAGAGGAACAGCTAACTTAGTCCCTAGCATAACACAAGGTTGTCCCCAGTGAGTGAGGTTTTTTTCACTATACAGAAAATGATTCCAAGAAAATGTTAAAAGTTATGCCTGTCCCATGATAGTAAATTTTTATCATTTCAAGTTGAATGAACCAGTTCAGATTTATCCATATGTATGAGGAATTACAACTAAGTTATTCTTGAAAGTAAATGATAAAATGGATGCTTTGGCATATGTTGCATTAGCTGTTACCTTCTTCACTTACGATACGATCTTACTCTCTCTTTTAACTGAACAGCCAATCTCTTGCAGACATTGATGATTTTAACACCATATTTTTGCTGGTAACAAACAAAATGTAATCTTACAGTATTCCACTTTTAAATCAGAAATAGCAAAGCTCTAGTGTAACATTCATTCTATCACCTTCCATAATAGGTAAAGATGTGTTTTGGCACAAGGCACCTGTATTCACTAAATATCTGGCCCTTAGCCCAGAGAAGTAAAATTTCTGGCCAAATGTGTTGTCTGTGGCTGATTCATAAGGATAATTGTCTGAAACTGCTTCTGCCTGTACTCAAACAGCTTGGAGACACAAGTGAAGGCTTAATCAAATCTAGGGACCTGAACCATTTGGTCATTGGCAGATTCGATGAAAATATTCCCATTTGCCTCATTAGACTTTGGATCTTGTCTTCAGTTGCCATGGCGAAGTCTCACAGCATATCTTGTTGCATCGGTAACAGGAAAGTGTGCCAGAGGTTGATACCAAGGCACAAACTGTTCAAATATCACCTGCAGCCTGGGCAGTGAGGGCACCCTAAAATGACCCCTCAGTCCAGGGACCTTAGTAAAGTTAATTGCATCAGTAAAACCTCTGTGAGGCTCAGTAAAGGACTGTAAGTCTAGAGCAGCAACCCTTGCTTTGGTGTAATCTGGAAAGTGACAGGCTCAGTGATGATGATCATGGATGCTAGGCTGAAAGCAAACCACCATTACATTTATTGCAGAGAAAGCAAACTTCATACCAGCCTACACTACAAGGATCTTGGTCAGTAGACAAAGGGAAGCCACTATCCTCTTCTACTAAGCACTGGTGAGGCTTCATCTGGGATACTGCACGTAGATTTTGGTGCATTCCCTATGTGCCATGTTCATAAGAGATGTGAAGCAAGTGGAGACAGTCCAGCAGAAGGTTACAAAGATGGCCAGGGCCTGCAGCACATGTCCAATGGAAAGAGGTTGCAGGAGCTCGGCTTGTTTAATCTAGCAACAAAGAAATAAGGGCAATAGCTAATAGCTGCGTGCAACTATTTAAAGGAAAATTACAAGGGTAGTTCTTCTCAGTAGATAGGAGCGATGGTAGAAATTTTTTGTTTGGGAGGTTCAGAGTTTACATTAGAAATAAATGGCAGCATAAAACAGCCACTGGGAGAGTAGTATAGAAATAGAACAGAGTGCCTGGGCCGATTGTGAAGTCTGTCTTTGGGGATTTTGAACACTGTGCTAGGCAAAGGTACAGGTGACCTCATCTACTTGGTGATACTCCTGCTGTGCTTGGGAGTTTGGACCACTGTCTTCAGAGGTCTCTTCCAATCAGCACTGCTGTGATTCTGTGATTTCAACTATCATGCCTAAAATCATAGATCAGTACTGGATAAAAAGACCAAACTAAAAATGTATTAAAAAATAAACAGGCAGATCAAATACACAACAGAACAGAGCCGAATAAAGCTAACATTGGAAAATTCATTCATTCTGCAATGAAACCTACCCTCTGGCTACTGATGGGGAATCCTGAGAGAGACGGGCAAAAGAAAGGAAAATGTGAGGCAGGGAGAGATAAAATTAAGCAAAACAACAGAAGGAATTCCAATAAGTCAAAGTTAATTAAGAACATAAGTAGCAAACTTTTGTCTCATGAAGATCCCCAGCATCCCGTTAGCTTGAGCAGCAGCTCTGGAAAGTGAAAGGTAGAATACAACCATTTGTTTTCATATCTTTGTGTACCAAACTCAGTGTGTTAACGTGGCATGCAATACAATTGTCTTCACATAAATAAACATAATGGAGTGGAAGTCACTTCCTTTGAGAACTAGTCTCTCAGTTTTATCTCTGCCTGGAATAGGCAGGAAACTGCACTGATACTTGTAAGGCAAGTAAGATAATAGAGACAGAAAACACAGGTTTCTCTTTGAAGCCAGCCTGGTATGGCAGTACTCACACACTTTAAGTCACTCAGGTGAACATGAGGACCTCTGTCTGTGTATACCCTGCTTAGGGATTGATCTATAGAGGGAAAAGGTGGCTGAGTAACATTTTCAAAAATGCCTCCTAGCACATTTGGAGTGAGGAGAAGTCAAGTAAAAATATAAATGATTACCTAGTCAGGTTTCCATAAGCAGCTAAGCAGATTGAGCTTTGTTTCCTAGTTCTGAACTGTATCTTTATTTTATTTAAACATTTTCCAAATGCCTCGGGCCTAGATGCAGAAAGGGATGTACGCTTTGGAGAACCTAGCACCCAGGTGCTCCCTACTCATCTGAAGTCAGAGTCCCAGCTTAATGCTGTACAGACCTAATTTTGTGGCAATCCATGATATATTTATTGGGCCAGAGAAAGAACAGATGATTGAGAAATGCCCAGGACATTATGGTTCTGAGACATGGTAGCCCTTAGTGCAGGGAACTGCGCTGGTGTCTCAGCAGGAGAAAATGAGGTCAGCCAACAACAGTATCTCCTATGCTTTAATGCTCTGCAGTTTCCTGGAAGGTCCTTGAGATATACAGGATTAAGGATTTGCGTTGCACCATTGAGTCAGCTGTAGACTCTACGATAATGGGGTGGCTATTCAGCTCTTAACAGCGTCATGTGTTACAGAAGCAAGCACGCTGTACTGGGCAGTGCTAATACTACAGGGACTATTTTTGCAGAGGAGCAGTTCCTCCAGCCATGCTGACGAATCTTCACATATCTTAGCTGAGTGAGCTGACTGCAGGGGTCAAGCAGAAGGTGTGTAGCATCTTCTTATCTGTCTTTGCATTATGTGAGGCACTGTCTGGCAATGTGTGCTCAGAAAACCCAGTGCCTCTGGCTCTGCTGCTAGACACAGTGGAAAAGATTAGATTATAAATTCTGACAGAGTCTAGCTGTGAATCCAGTGTCTGATTTCTCAGCACTGTCAAGAATTAAGCAATTCTGGGTGTGACCAGCAATAGACAGTTGGGTATCTGGGGAATTTTACTGGGAGAAGCCTCAGAAATGTTAGGTAATTCCAAGGCTGGGGAACTGATGAGGAAGTGGGGGCTGAGGATATATATTTTGCGCTGAAGTATCTTCAATAACAGGACACAGAGGTCTTCTTTTGAATTTCCCAGTTTGGAGACTTGAAAAGTAGCAGGCAACTTGTCAGTTCTTCAGTTAGAAAATATTCCTCTGCTATCTTCAGATGTGCCCTGCTGAAAGAACATGAATCAGTCCCAAGGGGGAGTGAGATGGTGTGAGACATGACTGGGGGCATCAGTGGGGCTTGGCAGTGCTGCAGACACACAGCAGGCAGGATCCCCCCTTCTGGAGGGGATGGCAAGCCAGGAGCAAGACAAACCTGGGAGAGGAAGAGGAAGAGGAGCCTTATTCTGAACCGAACACAGCAGTGCAGCTTCTTGGAGAGAGGGCAGAGAGCTGCAGTCCACCACCCTGGTTTGTACCAACCAGTTCAGTAACGGACTGAACTTCAGCAGTTAGTTTTTCGGGATGCTGAACATCTTGTCTTCTGTGTGGTAGTTCAAGCTCTGAAGACGGCACAGCTAGGGCTGCAGTCCCACCAGAACCCACCTTTTGCTACCATTTGTGTTCTTTGTAGGCTCTGAGCTATTTTTTTAACCCCTGCTTGTGAATACAAAATGATTTAGTCACGTGTTTGTGTCGTTTGTGTCTTTATTATTATTTCTTTTTTTTTTTTTGAAATGAACGTTTCCAAAAATCAGCTGGGGAGGGAAAAAAAAGAAAAAGACAAAAGCAGTTGACAAAAAAATGCTTTTTTTCTGGCAGCTTTTCTTTTTGCTGAACAATTCTGTACAAATGATAGTCTATTGCTACAAAGTAATAAAGAATTCCAGCCAGCATTATACTCCAAGTATTTTCCCCGATTAAACTTATATATTTTCCCTGTCAACTTGCTGTACCTGATTCTGTTATTTTTTAAAAAAGGAAGTTTGATTAAAGTCCATTTGTTCATCACAAATCATTTAAAACTGCCAGCCTTAAATAGGTGGTAACTGAGAAATACCACCAAAACAAATTACATCACCTCCTCTGAGTTGCTAGCTGAGCTTTGAAATTCTTCCTTTTTCCAAGTGAGATTCAAGGAAAGTGCATGCCAGTCCATGTTCACTGTGGAGCCAACTCCATGTGCTAGACATTTCCCTCCATCCTGTACAGGCACTGTTGTTGTATGGATCCACATGAAACAAAAAGTTTAGCCTGTTGTAGAACCACTTGCAATATCTGCCTGAAGGGAGCAGAGTTTTAGTGGACTGGTCTAGAAAAGACAGGTGGACTGGGAAATCTCTCTAATTTTGCAGAAACTAAGCAGAGAATGAATCATACCACCTTCTCTAATTGACTCTCAATCTGTAGTTCTCAGAAGGGAAGTCTCTGCAGACTAAATTGGAATTACAACACCTGGGGGGACAAAGATGGACTTCAGTGGTCCTTTGTGGGATATATCTCTCAGTTAGCATGTCGTCTGTTCTTCAGAATGAGCAAAAGTACAAATATGAAAAATCAAGAAAACTCCGACGCCTTATGGTAACATGGAATGGTCTATGTTGTTACAGCACTTGCTCTTCTGAGCTTCATAGTAGGAGAAATTATGACCACAGCTGATTACCAAATTAATAAGGCAACATTTTACATATTGTACTTACCTGAGTGTTGTTTAGCATTGGATATTCACTGATATCCATGAAAATACTCTCAGGATAACATAATCCTCCATATACATAAACATCATCTGACTGGAATGTTAGACCATATGGGCAAAGTAAGGATCTGTTGCACAGGAGGAGAATATATCACTTTTATTTTACCTTCTTGAATGTAAAATATCTAACTATCTTTTCTTTTTGCTTTTACTTCTGAAGAAGAGATACAATGAATTAAATAACAGAAAGTTACGTTCTTAACATAACACCTACCCATCAATTAACACCAAGAAAAGCAGTCAAAAATAATTAACTAAAAGAGAAAAGAAAAACAATTATATAAAGTAAGCAAATGGTGAAACATCCGATGTGACATATTAGAAGTAAACAGAGGTTATTATGCAGAAAATTGAGTTTGAAGGTCTGTTTTTCAGGCTACTCCTTCGACTCAGTCATGCTCATTCTCTCGGAACGCCAAGTCCTTCTTGTCTCAAGTAGTGTGGCAGCTCTTTCCGTTCATTTTCAGTTTTATAATTACACAAAACTTTTAGGAAATGGTTTTGTACTGTCAAACCTAAAGCTAAGTGTAAAAAACTGCAGAATGTTTTTATGACTACAAGTGTCTGCAAGCAGTGGAAATGTCAAAGTAAAGCAACTCATACTTAGAAAAATACCACTGATGTTCAAAGATGGGATCATTAAATATTACTTAACAAAGATGTGGAAAAGGCATTGTTGATCATTTTATGAAATCATAGGAAACTATGAAAGCAAATTGACTTCAAAAAGCGAGTAAGAACGGATTACAAAAGAACTGAAATTGTACCATTCTGCAAGTCTGTGATAAGTCGTGCTTTTGTACTCACCACATAGTTCTATCATTTCTGTCCCCAGCACACAGTTCTAGTATTTCTTTCCCAAACAGAGGTAGAATAGAAAGGTAGGAAAAACAGACATGCGTATAAACTATTTCCCAACCCAGGAGATTTGAGATAGAAAACTAAACTAAATCTTTAGTTTATAAAGATCATTTAGTTTATAAAGTTTATAGTGGTTTTCATAGAAAACCCTAAAAATCCTGAATTTGAGGGATAAATTGAGTAGAGCAAGGTGTTCACTGTTTTTGCAGTGCAATAACTTATTCACTGACTTGATATGGAGGATTTCATAAGTTTCTCATTGAAAGCATCATGGTATTTAATGAGCTGGAAAAGAAAGAAAAAAGCCTATGCATTTAGTTAAAACTGTTAAATAGTTGAATAGAGTTACAGCTCTTCTCAGTGTCTGAGAACAAGGCTTCATGTCAGTAAAAGGAAGATGCCACTACAATTTATATGTAAGTTATATACGCAAAAGATTAAAAAAATAAAAAATAAAAAACATGGAAGACTTTCCAGTAGCTTGGAGAATTCAAGCTAGAACCATGTGTAACACGGGTAGGGAAGATCAAGTAGGCCTTGAAATTGCTAACTTGCTCTGGTTTTGGCTGGGATAGAGTTAATTTTCTTCATAGTAGCTAGGTTGGTATGATGCCATGCTATGGATTTATGACGAAAATAGCAGGGGTAACACAAATGTTTTAGTAATTGCTGATCGGTACTTATACAAGGACTTTTCTCCTTGTGCTACCCTGCCAGGCTGGGGGCACAGAAAGAACTGGGAGGGGATGCAGCCAGGGCAAGTGACCCAAACTGGCCAAAGGGGAGTTCCACACCATATGGTATCATGCTTAGCAATAAAAGCTGGAGGAGAAAGAAGGAAGAAGGTTACGTTTGGGGTGACGCCATTTGTCTTCCAAAGAAACCATTACATGTGATGAGCAGTGCTTTCCTGAAAGTGTCTGAATATCTGCACTTTGAAGGGAAGTAGTGTATGAGTTCCTTGTTTTTCTCTGCTTGCACACACAGCTTTTGTTTTATCTATTAATCTGTCAATGTTAATGTTTCAACCCACGAGCTTTTCCACTTTTACCTTTCTGATTCTTTTCCCCATCCCACTGTGGGGGCAGTGGGCAAGCTGCTGTGTGGTGCTGAGTTGCCTGCTGGCATTGAACCACATCAGTCCTTTAGATTTACCAGAGACACCCCCCTGCCTGGTGCTGAAAGTGGTACTGATTCAGCTGATGTAACTGAACAGCCACACTTGATAAAACAGTCTATTGGAGAAAACATGTTGAGAAGATTGACACATTAGGAAGATCAGCACAAGTGACAACACCCAGGTAAAAGAGCCTAACTAATCTGAATAAAATCCTCATTGTTATCTTCCTTAGGAGATATAAATATAGCTTATGTTTGTGTTTGAGGAGCAAGCTGATTTGTAGAAAGACAGACACTGCAGAAGATATAAAGATATCTTTATATAGATATGACCGGATGTGACCAAGTCACAGAAGTTCAGAGGAATATTTAAATTTTGTTGTCAGCTTCTGTGGGGGACTCATTTCCTACTGAAACATTTGATGTTTTATCATGCAAAGTTGAAAACCCTATACAAATGTTTTAAATATAGATTTTAATTTCACTGATAAAATTTGTTATACTAAGTTTCCTCATATGAGTAGGAGTTTCCTTGCCAAGAAAAGATAAGCATTAAATAAGCACTGTGAACATCCAAACATCCATATCCACTTACTTTTTTTTGGAGTGCACTTTTCACTTTTTTGGAGTGCTCTGAAGTCTCGTATCTCCCATCCACTTGAGGATTCCTTCACTTTCTTCTCTGGAACTGACCTCTCAAGGTCCTCAATCAAGATCTCTCCTCTTGCCAATGTTTACAGCCCTCTGTCACTTCATCAGTCAAATAGGATGTCCTTCACTGAAGTGTTCCCAGAAAGGATGTCTCAAACAGACACGTTCTTTATGCTGAGCAACAAACAGGAAAGCTCTCACATACATTTAGAAATGTACTCACAAACTACAGTGTTAGGAAGGGACACCTAAATGCTGTCAATGTCCATTTTTGGTTCAGAGACCACTTTAGCACTTGGCTAAAAGGACTCACTGTGTCAGGGTGTTCAACCAGATCTGAATGCGCTTGGGTTACATTCTACCTGGCTTCCCCCCTGCTCACTTTGGCATTTTTGTCTCATGATGAGAAAAAGACAATTGAAGAGATGAGAAATGGGAAGGCCCCAAAGAGGTCCAACAGTGCAACAAAGAGTTTTTGGGTAGTGCCATGCTACAGCAGATTTACTAACAGCACTAGAACAGAAGTGAGCCCCAGCCACGTACCTGCCTCTTGGTATAGCTAAATGACTTGGTTCACTGGATCTCACAACTGGGATCAGCGGAAAGGTACCATGCAGATATACCCTAAATCTGCTCTGAGAAGCGTCAAACTACCTTACGCAAGACAAGTGTTAGGATTAAAAGCAGCATTAAATCTACTTTCATGCAGTTATTGCCTTCTGGCAGAGCACACATCAGCAGGAACATTGCAGTTCCATGTAGCTGTGAAGCTGACCTGGCAGGCACTACGCACCTCCAGCAGCCTGAGCTGCTCTTTAAGATCAGCTGCAGGCTCCCTTCTCATAGCAGGGCATTGCTGGCACAGCCTGGGCTACATGCGTAACAGCCTACCTTGCCTAGTGCCTTTTCAAGTGCTCTACCTTCAAAGTTATCCACCATGATTTATTTCTGCTCTGTTCACAGCAGGAGGTATCCACTGAGATTCGTTACTATCTATTATTGTACGTTAGCATCTGACCCATAGCATCAACACTTAATTGTTTGCTGGCAGGTTTACGTCTATGCAGAATCCATCCTGCTGTATCCCTCTGGGGTGAACCACATAAGAGTTATGTTACTGTCACTGGGGAACTGGGAGAGGATGAGCGGAACACCAATGAGCTTAAAGATAGCAGGTTTGACTATTATCTTTGATGCTAAAGGACTTTTTATCTGAATTGACTTATTTTTTACTAAAATAATTTAACATAATTGGGGGAGGGAATAAGTAAGAGTGCTATTATAAACAAGGAGAACTCCATTCAAGTCAATGCCAGCTTACAGTACATTTAAATGAGCTTCTCTGTCTGGAATTCAGGACAAAGGTTGTTTGCCTAAACACATGAAAGCTGGATTATTTATCCAAGAAGATTTTGTTTTAATAAATGCAAGATATGAATTCAGAACAGACCACTCCTATGCTCACTAGCATGTGTCTGAATTGAAAATTTATTTTGTTTCAAGCTGGAAGCTCTTCTGGATTTGTGTGTTCAAATGTGTGTTTTTTGTTTGTTTATTTGTTGTTCTGTTGTTTTCTAAATCAGGGAATAATTACATCATATAATCTTTTCTGCTTTGGGCTATTGCAAAGTCAACTCTTAATTTTCTTTAGATTCTTTTAGCATTTGTGTCAGGAAGAATCACTAAAAAGACAGTTGATCTTCTACTTAAATTTTGAAAAATGTCAACGTTTATCTATTTTAACCGCTACTTGTAACTAATAGCTGCCCTTTTTGGACAAGCTTTAAGTTGTTTCCAAAAGGTGTCCATGCTACTGGCTACATAGGACGGGACTGTTGCTTTTTCTCTTTAATCTCCTTTTGATGGTACTTCTGCTGACCAGCACAGAGAGACCCGGCACTGGGATGGATGTCTGGATTGTCACACCCAGGCCACTGTGGCACCCTGTTGTACAAAGTCTGTGCGATCAGTACATTGTGTGTCACCCAGGAGAGGTGAAATATCTATAAGGGAAACTTCAGAAAAAATGTGAAACCAAACTTTTAACCGGCAGTTGGCCAGATTCTGTTTTCTCCTAGTTTGTCAGTAATAATTTCACTGAGTCAGGTGGAGTTGCTCAATTATGACAACAGTTTAAGTGAGAAGAGCAGATTTTGAAATGAGGCTTTGCTTCCTTTTTTGTGAAAAGTTCTGCAGTCTTACATGTTTTAACCATTAAAGATGATTACACAAGAGAGAAAATTCCCTCCTATGCGATCAGTGAGCATGCAAAATTGAAACAAATGACTTAGACCCAGATATTGTGAAACAAAAGGGATGTGGATTTCCTGGGACACATCCCATGCGCTTCCACAACCTGCCTTTTGTGCTTGTTCAAGGCAGCTGCTTTCTCACTGTTCTCCCAGTGTGTGAGGTTTCCCTCCCAGGAATGTTCAAAGTCCCTAAATAAATGCTGTGTGCGGAGTATGGAGGGTGGGAGGGGAGCATTTCTGTTGCTCTGGCAGATGCACTGCCTGCTACGTGACACGGAGAACCCTGAGGAGATGGACACACAGTTTAATGGTCACTTTCCATGTGCATTCTCGTCTCTGCTGATTACCACCATATCTGTGTATAAATAGTAGCTCTCCCTTTTTATATCATTCTCCTGCCTGATTCATTTGGTGATGCAGCGTTAGTGGCATTTGATTTGCTACCATGGCGATTGCAAAACGAAGATTTCATAAACATTGGACTGTGATGTCTCCTGAATGAATCAGGCAGGAGGAGGAGGATGGGCAAGCCCTGTGAGAGCTGCACCTGAGCCAGCCTTGGCCCCACTCCCGGATGAAGAAAATGAGCACAGAGATGATGTTAACGTGGAGCAAGAAAAGAGTAAATCCGTTGGGAATAGAGAGTGTGTAGGGGGCAAGTCTGCTAGGAAAAACGTCTGTATCAGAGGTGTGAATCAAAGATAGGGTTGGGAGGTTTGCTAATAAAGACTGAGAAATACTCTAAATATGACTTTTACTTTCTAATGTAGAGAAAAATGAAATGGAAACCGTAACAGAACTGTAAGCCAGGCTGAGCATGAATAAAAGCTTCTTTTAAAATGTAAATAGAGTGAACCAGAGAAGTCAGAAAGAAAAGGAGCATGTGAAAGGCTGACCTCCAGGCTGAAAGCATTTTTGTTGCTGTGTTATGAGCACACTTCTGCTTGAAGTCTGATTATACAAATTTTAGCCACCTAATTGCAATGGTAAAATCTGGAACTGTGTCCAGGCAGTACAGAATTGTGCATGGAGTGTGACATGCATAACATGGTACTGCCAGCAGAGAGTACAGTTACTACTCGGCAGGTAAAGAAAGTCCAGGGACAAGGACGAGGATTCAATTCCTCCTCCTTGCTGGATAAGAAACCCTTGGAATAGCCCATCCTTCTTTCTAGTTTTGCACCACAGCTCATGGATTTTCTTTCAAAATTTGGTGCAAAGGGACGAGGACACTTCACTTTTAAGAAAATATAAAAAACCTGCTGTGATAGTGAGCTGAAATTTAATGGTTAAGGATATTCATACATGGGATGTAATTATCTGGGCTGTTTTTCACCCAAAGACATAGATGGAGAAAAGAAAGTTCAGAAAAGAGGGGTAACAAAATATCGTGTGTTGCACTGACATAGTGTTTGGAGGGCTCCTGTTCGTTATGTAATGAGTATATGGAGTTATTGTCTTAGCACAAGCCACCAGGCTGAATTTTGTTTCTATTACACAATATACTTTAAAAAGTTGTGAGAAGCAGTCTCTGAATCATTGTTGACCACCTTTAAGAACTTGTGATAGCTAGGAAAGATACCAGAAGACTGGGAAAATACATCTACTTTTTAAAAAGAAACTTAAAAACAAAAAGAAAAAGCAACATGGAACCTATCAGTCTGATTTCGTTTCTTGGAGAAAGAATTTCATATACAGTCAAACAAGATGAGAATCCTTGAAAAAGCTGAAGAACTGACAAATATCAGAGATGAATGTTCAAATGCTCAAAGAGGTGACAGCTAGGACATCTTTGTCAATAATGATTCACATAACAATCTCATTTTTATGTGATATGGTAACAGACTGCAAATATGGGGAAAGTCTAAGTGTCATATGAGCAGTGAGAGGCTTTTGAAATTTCAAATGTTACTCTCACTGGTATATAAGAGGATCTGATTTTTATGGAACTTGTATGAGACTAGTACAACTGTTTGGAAAATGTATTCACAGAGCTGTTATCAGTGGTTCACAAAGATGCTCATATTCAATATTCAGCTTTTGTTGTTGATTTTCCTGGACTTGGTTCTGTTCAATAATTTTGTGCCTGTCTTTGTGGTTGAACATTGAGGTTGCATATTTATTTGCAGGTAGTTTGAAATCAAGGAGGAACTTCAAGCACACTGAGGGACCGAAATTCAAAATGATCCTGACAAACTAAAAATTATCAGGAAAGTTATAGGTCAAAGTTGGTGGCACGGTGGACCGTTCAACTATATAAGTAGAGGAAGGAAACAATGACAAAGTAGCAGTTTGGGGAAGAATCTGCATTCCATATGTGCATCACAAGCATATCCTGCTATCACCCAAAAAAAAAAAAAAAATTGAAATAGGGAAGTAAAACCATGAACTCATCTTTCTGTTTCACTTCATGATGATGAGCTGTTGTCTCTAGTCTTGGCACTGTATTTCCAGAATGAAACAGAAGAAAACACCAACAATGGAAGGACCACACTGCATAGCCCACGAGGGAAGATAAACAGAACAGAGGTTATCAAACTAAAGAGCTATCCAATTGTGTCCATTGTGTCCAAGAGATAGGGATTAATAGGGTTACACCTTAGGAGAAATTTTCTAATGAAGAAGAAATTCGTAACTATGGAGTTTTGCCTGAGAAGGATATTGAATCTTCACCATTAGAGGCTGTAACAAGTGGTGAGAAGACAATACAATTACCATAGGTAGAGCTGATTCTCCCTTGGGCAGATGACTCCTGGAAGATCTCCGTCCTCTATGATCAGACGTTAGTCACGGTGCAGAGTTTTGGGCCTGTTTTTCTTCATTACTAAGCCACTTCAAAAAAGAACAGTTAAAGATTTTCTTGGGAGAAGCCTTAGTGAATATAAAGTGATTTTAAGCAAACTTTCATTAGTTTCTTTGCTTCTAACCAGTATGTGAGTATATATCCAGTTTTCTAGACAATCTGAAGGGTAGAGGAACATTCTTGTAGCTAGAGAAGACAGGATTTTCTGACAGTCTTAATTTGAGTTAAGATCAAGATATGACCCTTGTCAAATTACCTACATGCAGAGTCAATATACAACCACACTGCAAAGGCACAATGTTGTCTGGAACTGCAGTACTTAATGTGAACCAACTGTCTGTAAAACTACATGAAAGTGTGAGGGCTGCATGTCAAAATGTATATTTTGCCTTTTTATAAGTGTATTTTGGTGTCCCATAGGATAACTGAGATATAAATTATTGCCAGAAACACTGAAGTTCTGTTCTTCTAGATCTTCTTCGGTGGTTGCTAAATTTGTCATATGTACCCATTCAACGATTGCTGGGCATACAGATGTTATCCTAAAACAAAGCAGAGAAGCTCTGCTCTTTTATCCCTCTGAACATGAAAGCAGAGTCCAGATTTCTGTATATAATATTCTTCTGTAAACAATAACTGGGCCATGGCCAAAACCCAAGATTTAGATTTCTCTTTTATTTATGAATGTTTCAATTTTGCAAACGGTCCCTTGACTTATAATAAATAAACTGCAAATATACATTCCTAATGGTGATGAAGAGAGTGCATATTCACAATCAATTCGTAATCAATGAAAAGATACAGCTGGCCAAACCAGAGGTCCATGCTAGAGCAACCCTCAAAATAAAATCTGTTAGAGTAAACATAAAAGTTAATGAGGAGATTTTCACTGACTGAAAAGGGCTTTCATTCAGACTCTAAGGATTTTCAAAAAGGAAGTCCTATTCCATATGTTCTGTGTATCACATATTTCATCTGTTTCCATCTGTAGGAGTAATTTGCTATGTAAATTAAGAAGCTGCTTTTGAAAATATCCTCCATGCATGTTTATCTTATTTATGTTTGCTTATTTAGCATTGTAGAAGAAATCACTGAAGTGTCAATAAAATTGCCTTCTGCATTCTCTTTGTAGATTCTTGCTCCTGTCTATGCAGCAGGAACACTGTTTTTTATTTCAAAGCGTACAATGTATGGCCTGATAGTGCTGCAGCACATGTGAAGAGATTATAGGCATGGTAGGGTATGGGAAAGCATTTGACGTTACATGTTGCGCTCTAATAATCACAAAACCCCACCCAAGGTACTAATCTACCCTTTTGCTGGACTATAAGAGGAGCTATTCCAAGTTCTTCCATTACGTCAGGCCTACTTAGTTTCAGGCTAGCTTCCTAAAAACAGTGCAGTATGTCCTTCAAGACTGGTTATTCAACGCAGTCCGTGAAAAGTAACACAGAAATCCACCACTCCAAGAGGTAAGGCATATGCTCTCATGTTCAAAGATTACGGCTTAGGCTTTCTGAACACTTGGAGCCATTAAAGCTAGTGCTGGAAATTCCCGTTAATTGCTTACAGTCACCCATGAGCATGAATTAACATTTTGTTCTAACCCCAAAAAAAGTTAAGCTTTTCAATCACCATATGCTCTCCTTTAACATGAGATTAAAAATTATGGTCACTAACACTGCATCGAGGTCCTGACACTTCTTTTTATTGGACTGGGGTTGATTTAGACCATAGACCTCACACACTACTCTCCTACGAAGATTGCTAAGGGTAGTTTATCATTAGCAAGACTAGCTGGGAAGAAAATTGGGAAATAAGCAAATAGGCAAATTGGAAACACAGTTCTTAAGGTGAATTGCTTCATGTTGTAGCGTGCATCGCCACTGCAGATGACAACAGAAGTAAACACTCACAGGAATGGACAAAAGGAGAGCAAACAAATACTTTATCATCCTGACTGTTTTCCCTGAAAAATAATTATGACCTTCCCTTTCTTACTTGTTCCTAAGTGAGAGATTAATTTGCAGTGAATTTTGGCCTACATTTTGGCCTACATTTTGGCTGATGTTTAGTGTTATTGCCCTTGTGTACAGTATACCAGATGGGGCTAGGACTCTGACCCAGACAAGCCATGACAGCCTGACATTGTCCATCTTCATCCTGTAATGTTGCCTTGTGAAAAGACAATTGTAGTACTGCTTCACAGGCTCCTTGAATGTGATGAAGGAAAGTGATCCTTAAATGCTGCATAACTGGAAAAAGCTGAGCTGAAGTGCTCAAGATAGCCTAGCAGAAGTTACATAGCTTTCTTCGAAAAATTTAGCACCCTCCTTCCAGGAAAAAAAAGAGATTATTTAAGAACACTAGTAATATTATTGCTTTGCTATGGTGGCCTAAGGATTTGAGGGAAGATTTTCATGGAGAGCTGATATCTTCCATGACAGCTTTGGATATAGTTGGAAAATAGATAAATTTTTGCATGCGTGGGCCTTTCTTCAGATCTAATATACAAGCCAGAAAGAGCACATAAATCTTCTGTGTTTGTCTTGTCATGCAGAAGCGTCATGTGAGCTATATCAAATAGAACTAAGCCTGAAGCTGGTTTTAGTTCATAGAAATTTTACCTTGAACAAAGTATGCTGCTTTCCTGATTGAAGAGAGCAGTGCTTTGTGTGTGCTGCTACTGGACTATTTGGTACAGGAAGATTCAATCTTTATATCTATTAGGAGAGATAAGGGGAAAAGAGCAGCCTTTGAACAAGCAATTATGGCAAAGGCTGTCTCATAGGATAGCATGAAGAAATTTTGTTTGGAAGCATTTCACAAGTCGGGTAAAGCTTCACTATGCCTGTATACACCAGGGAAATCCAGTGCACCTGTTGGTGACTTGAGCCTAAGCAACCTTTCCCACACAGTGCATCTAACCAGTTGCAGAGCAAGGAAGTGACTTAGGTTGTATTCACTTCGTCCTTTTGCTTCACTAGGTGAGAACAGCCCCTTGAAAATGCTTAAGTGACACTACAGCCAACTGAATAAAGCAACATGACTGGCAACATCTAGGTGACTGCAAGTTTTATAAAGTGCTTTTTGTTACAGACATTTTGAGAAATTCATTACATGGTGCAGCTTGATTCCAGTGCATTCTGAAGACCAGCCTTCCTGACGAGAAACATGGACCTTAGACTGTGTTTTGAGATCTGATTTCCTGTAAGAGAGAAGACTTGTCCAAGTTTCTGATCACCAGACCTATTTCTGGCCAGATCTGTTTCTGGTTATCCCGACACCTGGTCATGAGCCCCACCTCTCTGGTTCACCAGCCAAATGCCAGATTAATAGATCTCTGCCAGGCTCATCACCCCTATGGGGACTGTCCTCACATCTGGAGGTCTGCACCCTCATTTGAGCACATCTGGAAGATTCAGTCTCCAAATTAGTTCTGGGTGCCAGCCAAAACTTCAAAAGATATAGGTATTTGGCCACATTCTCACTTGTATTCGTGTCCCTTTATTCCACTTTCATTTCTCTTCATAGTGTTGGGTGATATAAATGAGAATCAGGGCCTTGGCCATTATAAATCTACTGCATACATCAAAACACAGAGAATGGTAACCGGAGGCTTTGGCAATTAGCGTTCTGGGTCTGTAATCTGTTACTTTGTTCATACATCACAGTGTGTGATCTTTAGATTCTATCCAACCAACACCTCAGCCAAGCATTTCACTTGACACAAGTTTGTTTTTGAGATCCAAAATCTGTGGGGAAGCTGCTGAACTTCACTGGAACTCTTCTGCACACACTCTTTAATCTCAATTCTATTCTTTCTTCTTCCAAAAATATCGAAACCTGGAACATGTCCATGTATGAGTTTAAATTTACATATATTGTGTTTAACTCCCCACTCTTCTCTCCCAAAGCCCTGAATGCACAAGTCTGAATTAGCACCTGGTAAGATTCAAAATTTTTACTCTAATCACCCTAATCTTGCAAACATGCAACGCGGCATCTTTCCACTCTTTTTTTTTTTTTTTTTTCAATTTTAATATGATATATTTTCATTTCTTTCATCGACAGAAGAGTCTATAGGATAGTACCACAAATCCTCTTACTACAGATGGAAAAAATTGGTATTTTTCACCTTTGGGAAGAATACACGTTTGAATCACACTGCAATCACATTCAAAGGGAATGAAATGTAGTTTAAAATGAAAGCTGTATTGGCCTGTTAACTATACACAACAAAAACAGCTGACTTCTTTTAGCATTCTGTTTCAACCCAATATCACTTTGACTTTATATTTGTTCTTTCTCTACATACAAGTTACAGTGAAAATTAGAAGCCATGTACTTTACTATATTCAGCACCTCTCTGGGGTCAGCAAAAGAGACCGTTGCTTGATTTTCCAGCGATATTTGTGCCCAAACACAACGCAGTGCTGCTGGCAGGCACTTACAGCTGTTCTCAGGAGGTCTGCTGTGCCTGCAGCAGCCTGGCAGCTCATCCTGCTGCCACTCCTTACCACTCACATGACTTAATGGCACAGACAGGGAAAAACGTAAGAATGAGCTAGAACACATCTACAACGGCTGCTCCAAAAGCAATGTCTTCTATTTTATTATGTTGGCCCACAACGTCAGAGGCAGATGTTGGTGGTATGACAGCAGAGGTTGAAACTTCCCCCCAATATTCCGTTCCATGTTGTTGCCGTGCAACAGAAGGCAGCAGAGGGGCAATCTGATCAAACAGTATCTGACATGGAAGTGCAAATGAAGAAAAGGTGTGGAACTGTATTCCTCCATGTGGAAATAATTGCATCCATTGACAATCATCGATGCTTGCTGAACATTTATGGAGACTTAATAGTGGATGTGAGCACAGTGAGGTAGTGGTGGTGCATTTCAGCAGTGGTGACAGCGACAGTGGTCAACTCCACTGATGCAGATTTCTACGAGCACAGCATGCAGACTTTGGTTCATTGCTGACAAAAATGCACAGCTAATGGTGATGGCTATGTTGAAAAATAGTGTTTTGTAGCTGAGAATTTGCTCTATCAAGTAGTGTTATTGTACTCTTTGTAACTGTTGTAGATTCTATGACATTACTTTCAAGTTACCTGTATTTTTTGTCTTTGTAGAATAAGGATTATTACACTTGCCTTTCTGTTTACCCTGGGAAGAGCCAGGAAATCTTCTGAAGTAGAAAGATTTTGGTCCTTTGGACTTAAGGCCAAAGCTACCTCGGTTAGCAGTCATCTGCAGCTTCCTTTGTGTCCTAGTCCAATGCTGCAGTGCTTGAGTCACCTGAGATGTGCTGGTTCAGTGAAATCCTCTTACTTCTACAACTGGCCTAAACTGTGGATTCCTTGCTATCCAAGTGTGAGAACTGTGCAGTGGTGACTATGACCCATGATGCAAAAGCTGCATGCTGAGACCCCTGACTCCTAGGACACTGTTCTGACCACGTGAGAGCAGTATCCCTTCATGCCTGTTCTTATTTTGAATATATTGCCATTCCTGGGCAAGAGAGCACACGTGCATGGAAACGTGCAATCTGGAGTCTCCTGTTTGTTTGTCAGGGAAAGTTTTTTATCCTGTGTTTCACTGAAGCAGGATATCATACACCCCTTTAGCGCTCCCTCATATGTTTCCTAGCACACAGCTCTCCTTGAATTAGTGGGAGTTTGTGTCTTGGAAGGCTTTGTAACTGGCGCTGGTAAATATCTGATCATGAGCCAAACTGCTGTTGCTCCTGGAGGCAGGGTTGCACTCTCCAGGAGGCAAGAACATATTAAAGACAGGAGAAACTGGAGCAAGAAAACTCTGAGGATCTCACACCTGCAGCACATGTGAATGAAGCATTCACCAGGCTTCGGGCAGTAGCGCCTCACCAGCGTTATGATGTTGAGCTGAGGCCCACTGGAGTCAGTGGTAATATTTGTTGTGTTTTGGTTTTTAATGTGTTTGGATCAGTTCCCTATGTTAACACTTACACAAGAACAACCTTCCCATCTCCTCACAGAGTGAAGGTTTACTTTTTTCCAGCTCTTCTTTGTTGCCAGATGAAAAAAAATGAATGCATTGCTCTTGCTAAAGGTGGCAGAAAAGTAAAGTGATTTAAAAGGGAAAAGTAGAATAACTTGTACAAAGAAATGCTTTTAATTAAAAAAAAAATGTTTTGAAGTATTGCATAAAGAGTCAACTAATTGCTGCCTCAGCAATTATGTGATATTATATCCGTACGGAACTTATTTGCTGTCACTTCAAGTCTATGGTAGGTAGTTAGCTCTGGGCTATTTCTCTTTCTCTTTTCCTTTTCTTTCTTTGTTTCTTTCTTTCTTTTTCTTTTTCTTTTTCTTTTTCTTTTTCTTTTTCTTTTTCTTTTTCTTTTTCTTTTTCTTTTTCTTTTTCATTTTCTTTTTCTTTTTCTTTTTCTTTTTCTTAGAAAAAAGGGTAAATTAAAGAACCTCAAGAAGAGGAATTTTTCTGTTTCCTGTTAATTTTCTTCTTCCTTGTTTTTTCTCTCTCTTTTTTATTTTCTTTTAGAACAGAGGTTTCTAATATTCATGTTTGGCCTCCTACACCCTCCCACCTGTTGCCTTACAAAGCTCCTGCCAAAAACCTGCTTTGTAACACCAAGCAGTAACTCATCATGAATTAGATCAGAGCAGAAGTATTGATGTCTCTACCGTCCCTGGTCTGGGCTGTGTTTTCCCAAGCATAACACTTTTTCTCCCAGAGGATGCAGCGGCAGCTCGTGCTGCTCTAGGAAGAGCAGGCTGCTCTGTGCTGCAGCTGCAAGGAGCGCAAAATGTTAATGCATGGCAAAACCTTTTTGATTCTTTCTCTCTATTCAGAGAGTAAAACAGATAACTGTCACATCTTTTACAACCTCTGCTTGTCCCAGCAGCAAAATTCCTGAAGTAATGTACAGATCCTTTTGTCCTACGTTGTATCCACCGGGCTAACCATGTAGGGTTTTTAACTCTACCAGATTAAAAAAAAAAAATAAAAAAATTCAAAACAAAGGTGAGAATCCCAAGAGTATCATCTAATGGAAGAAATGAATGGATTTGCTAGTATGTAGATTGACATTTAACCTTTGAAGCACCCTCTAAAACTCTCACATTTATTTTTGATCTACAGCTGCATTCACATATGGAGAACACTGTAAGGGGACATGGGGAGCAGATACTTGAGAACAGCCTCCAGTTTCATTTAAAAGGTTTTAAAATTGAAAATTGACTGAATGGCCCCAAAGTGGTTTAGAAATCGGCCGACTGGATGCTTTCATATTCTTCCATCCACCTGGCCCAGTGCAAGGAACATGGACTTTATTTTGCATGGGAAACTTCTAACCTATGTAAGATCTGTATGTGTTCTTTCATTAGTGATGCCTGCACAGGACTGACAAGGGGCACAACTTGTCTGAGTTCTCTAGCTACTTACTTGGCTTTGTGCCCATCTGAAAGACTGAACAACTCCCAGGAGCTCTGCACGGCCCTTACCTGAGAGTGGAGGTGCCTAACACAACCCCAGCAGAGCCTCTTTTCATCTGATCCAGGCCAGCTTTCTAGAAAAGAAGGAAGATTTAGAAAATCAGGAGAATCCATATTTTTCCTTGATAGAAATTAACGTGAGTTTTACTTAGTTCAAATCCTACAGCACTTCTGCACCACAATTTAAAAATTTTACAGTGTGGGTAGGCATATATTGGCTACCTTTAGTGTAACAGGAGCACTGTAGCACTGACTAGTCAAACAGATGAATAATAAAAAAAAAACAGGCAAACATAGTTGTTCTGTCAAAGTATTCTATTCAAAGTCTAGGACTACTGAAGTTGAATTTTATAATTAATTATATTTTGCTGAGAAATTTGTGAATGCTATTATTTGTCAGGACGGGTTTAAAAGATTTTCTCCAGTGCAGAACGATTATTGTTCCCAGCAGCCTCCCTTGCATGAAAGATGATGAGTGATTGTCAAGATGAAGGTGAGTGTGCAGCACTCATCACAAAACAGCCCCTTCAGAGTATAAACTGGAGTGCTTTCAGCACAGGTGACATTGCAAATCTTTCTGAGTGCCATGTACATGCCTGATCCAAATGGACTGGAAATAAGTAAACATGATTCTTATCTGCTAAAAAGGAGATAAAGGATACTTACTTTCAACGGGAATTTGTTACTGCCACTAATGAATTAAGATTGGTTTGACAGCAAGATTTATGGGAGAAAAACAGAACATGTTGAACACCTTACTTATTTAGTAAAGCTGTCCCGTATTATTGATAAGCAAGGTAGAGAAATTTGGTCTGGACAAAGTCAGGGTGTGTCTTTAGATGAAAATCTGTACTCAGAAAATGATTGGCAATAGCTTGTTGCCAATATGCATTCAATTAAGCCTTTTGTTTGTCCTGGATCTGGTTCTCTTCAAAGTTTTCATAGACTTTTTAATTTTTTTTTATTGTACTCTGTGAAGAAGTCACCTGCTGAATTTATAATTTACTAATTACAATCATATTGTTACGCAAACAGCTGTTAACCAACAAACAGCTGTGTTGCTGGCAGGGAAACAAATCTTTTAAGTTGAAAGGTCTGTCCTGCACATGCTGGCATAGGCGTGGAGCAGTTCCTGAGGCACAACCTCTCTCTGGAAGAATGTGGCAGCAAAGTACTCCATGAAAATGGCTTACAAGTTCAGTGATTCAGGCACATTTTCAATTCTGCTTTCTGTTATTGCTCCCATTTCATTTTACTCTTCCAAAGAAACTTTCTGCTGTTGGCAGGAATTATGGCAGTTCTCCAGCACTCCAGCGCCCTGTGATGCATCTTGGAAGGTTTTATCCTTCCAAAGACACCTTCCCACTGCCCTTTGCTTCCATCATTTATTTTTTCCTTCCATCAGAATATCAAGTTTCTTCCACTTTTGTCGCTGTTTGTCTTAAGGAGTATCTAAATCACATAGTAGTTCTTTTTTTTCTCACTCTTACACGTTGCTTTTTCTATAGACCTCTGAAATAGCTGACAAAAATCTTCTTCCTGTAGGCATTCCATGCTGGCATAAGGCAGAAAAATCTAGTCAGAACTAGTCTACCTTACAAGAGGTGCAGTTTTATGCTAATTTTTACTACTTTCTAGCAGAAGTTTCAAGAGATTCTCAAGAAGATTTAGGCATTTCAATTCAATAATATTTACTTCTAGGCACCCCATTACATTTCAGGCTGGTGATACATAGTAAAGGCAGTATCAGTGATTTCTATATATTCATGGGGAAATTTCTGAGATGAAAAAAGAGAGCACAGAAGCCTAATTGGTTTGGGAAAGATGTTTTTTGGAAGAGTTAACATGGATTCAGCTGATTGCAAGAATTCATCCTTGCTTGCTCTTCACTGTCTTCTTGGTCAGGTGTTTGGGCCTTTCACATGCAGGGAACGTGATAGAAGTAGATAATTTCTGACGTAACCTATCATCTCAAATAAGATGCCTAAATCCTTTCTACCAAGGTTCAATGCTTTGACGTTGTTTAATAAATGGAAGTCACTTTCTTGCTTTATTGAGGTCATTTCCATCTCATGTAAACATGTAGAAAACTGGAAAGAAGGTCTAGTTTCCTAAATAATCACTAGATGTGGTAATGCCCATTACCCACTGCTTTTGTCCAACCTCCTCCATTCAATAAGTTCTTAAATTCAGGACATAGTCCATAGATAAGCTTATGGACACTTATGCTCTCTTAGTGGGTCAATTTCTCTATCCTTTCCTTGATTGCTTTAAGTTAGAATTCAGTCAATGTTTCATAGCTGTAGGATGAAAGATGGACACATCACCAGGGATATATTTTTCCAATACTGACAAATGAGGTATAGGCAAGAGTGATGGCACTCACCCTATCTGTCTGCCTAGATGCGTTTTCTTTCTTGCCCGTAACTCAAGAAACAAGAGCTGTGCTTTACACATACTTCTGGCTAAATTTCAATCCTCTGAGCACAGTTTCACAGCTTTCTTCCTCTTATTCAGCCAAAGGAAAAGTGGAATCTAGTAGCTGTAAAACTCATCACAAATTTCAAACATCCTTCAGGTTCTTTCACTACATATGCAGTCTTTTGTTTAACCTGAGGTAACTTAATTACCTGTGAGGCTTCTCCTTTTTTGTTAGATTTATTTGAAATTGGTAATGACTTCCAAACTGGTGAGAGATAAGTAGGGAATGTGATAGTGTCATCAACCTTAATCCCCTAGAAAACTACACTTAGTAAAGCCAATGGAAACAGTGAGAAGTAATCTAACTTTGTTCCTAGTACTTGTCCTGTTGCAGACAGTTGGCAACGGCTGCATATTGTTTCAAAACAAAAGTCTCTCATTTGACAAAATACAAGTGCTGCTCTGAAAGTAATGCCTCCTATTTTATTGTGTTGGCCCACAATGTCAGAGGTCAATATTGGTGGCATGACAGCAGAGGTTGAACCTTCCCACCAATACTCCATTCCATTTTTGTGGTGTGCAACAGAAGGCAGCAGAGGGGCAGTCTGACAAAATGATGTCTGACATGGAAGTGCGCATGAAACAAATGTGTGAAACTGAAGTCATCCACGCAGAAGAAATGGCACCCATTGACAAACATCAACACTTACTGAACGTTTATGGAGACCAAACAGTGGCTGTGAGCACAGTGAGGTGGTGGTGGTGGTGCATTTCAGCAGTGGCAGCAGTGATGTGAAAGACAAGCTGTGTTCCAGACAGCCATGCACACCTGTCACACCATGAAATGGAGAACATCTCAATCAGCTCATCTGCGCGAATCAGCTAATGGTGGCGAATAGGTTGAAAAAGAGTGTTCTGTAGCTGAGAATTTGTTCTATCAAATAGTGTTATTGTGCTCTTTGTGTCTTTTGTAGTTTCCATGGAAATAAATAGCAGACACTAATTTTAGGGCAACCGATATACTAATTTGTATGGCGAATAAAATTACGTGTTAACATACTTGTGTGTTATTTTCTGTTCCCTTTAAAAATCATGAAAATATAGTATGTATTTTAAATTCTTGAATTCAAAAAGAAAGAAAGAAAAAGAAAGCAGGGGGGATCGAGTGAAAAATCCAACAACATAAAGAAACCTTAATAAAAAAAATTCTTATAATTTTAATAGGGTTTTCTAATAACTAGGAAGGCAGGAAATAACTTGAGACAGAATCTTGTCCTTTTGTGCCTGACTCCTCCCAAGGTTTGAATCCCTCATAACATCTCTGGAGCTCACCCATATGAGAAACAGCTGCAGTTTAACTGTGCAAACGCCACACTCTCTCTAGATGGGAAGTGGCTTTTGATTAACTGCTGGAGGAAAAGGAAAGAGAAAATTCACCATTTTAACTACTCTTATTACAAGCTAGTATGGGGGAAATATTGTTGCCAAATAGTTTAACTCATGGAAATAGGAGGAAGTATGTCAAATTTCATGTCAAATCAGTTTTCTGTGCTGATTATAGATTAAGTATGTACGCTCTAACAGTGTTTAAATGTTCAATATAGAGAATGCTAGTGGACAGCTATGAGCGGGCTGTGTCTTGGCTATGATACTTAGGAATGCAGAAGGTGGCAATGACAGTCAGACTCTCAAATCCTAAGGTTTCACAGCTTGCCTTGTAAGTAGCACCTAAATAAAGTAAAGGCACTTTAACAACACTTGTCCAGAAAAAGATTTATTATTCAGGAAAGGCAGTTCTACAACATGACTGATAATAATGTCAAGGAAAACTATGAGCAAGGTATCTAAAAATGTGTATCTTCTTAAAAGCACAGATACAATATCTACAATATTGTTAATGATACAAAAATTGTGTCATCTACCTGTGAGCTCTGTAAAACCTATACTTGTTGTGGATTGTACTACAGTAGCACTTTGTGGAGATTCAGCCAATTTTAGCTATACATGGGTAGGAATTTAGAGGGCCAGCTGCTTCAATGGGATTTAATTGGGCTCCCTCAACAGTTTTAAAAGTGTATCCCTGTAACATTTCATCTTAAGGAAGTTGTCAGAAACAAGATATTATTGAAATGCTGAAAGATTCCCCTAAAATACATCATTTTAATGGACTAGTGAATAACTTCTTCCAGCGAGCTCTTATGCAATGACTATACCTATGATATTTTTTATGATAAAGTCATGAAACAGGCAGCTGAAGATCGTGGGAATTGGTCCACGTTTAAAAACTGTGGAAGTATAAAAGTGAGCAAGGATGCACATTTTATGTAATTGGCGCACTTTCTAGGGACACAATGGTCCTATTTCTTTTCTGGAATCCAACTGCAATATATTGTCATTTCCACTAATTTTACTAGGAATAAGAAAACTTTCCAATTGCTATGTGTATTTCTATACTTACAGTTTCAGTAAATTCTACTTATAATCTATAATGAGAAATGTACCTGAAAAACCATAGTAAGCTCTGTAAAGTATTCTCTTTGATAAATACTGATCTGGTGACTGAGAATTTTGTCTTGATTTGACACCCATTTCTGTACCCATTTCAAGAGTCAACTCGTCACAGGCAGAAGACTCCAGCTCTACCCTTTAATGCAGTGGGACAACACTATACTCCAGAACAGTTCAGCACCTTCTGAGGAAAAGGGTGATACTGATTTTCAGTTATCTGAGCCAGTTAATTGCTGTGGTTTGGTTCTTCCCCACTGCGTGTGTCATACAAAGGTTTCTGGGCTTGCGTGCAGCCTGAGAGGCTGTGGGTAATTGCACTTAGCTGGTGCACTTAGCTGGTGCCACTGAATTTTTATAAACCAAATTATTAGCAAGCCTGTTAAAGTGCTCCAGATTTAGACCCTGTAAACATCTGAAAGTATTGTTGAAATTTGTGCCTGCCCTTTGATGGTTTGTAAGGTGTTCCAGGCTAATACCAGATACGAGCAGGAAGCATTTCTGTGTCTTGAAACCACTTTTTCAAAAGGGGAAAGAGAGCTAGATGTTCAACTGCATGATAGAAAAGAGGTGGATGAAATGTTTTTTTCAAGAAATGAAAACTCCTGCCAGCAAGGCAGGAACTGGATAAGGGGAAATCAACAGGCTGAAAGTTCACTAATTAAACTTGGCAGAAATATAGCAAAGGATATATGAAAAGATAATGACAGCTATCTGGATCTGGCATAACAAGGGTGTCAGATGAGAGGCTGCATTCAAAAGAGAAACTGGGATTAGACAAAAAATTAAATAGTAGCAACTAAAAAAAACAGTTAGTTAAATTTTTCCCATTATTGGCAGTAATCCCTTAGTGAAGGACGTAAACACAAACCATCTCAAAGTGGAGGGAGAACCAGAAGCATATTATGAGACCAACTTGGCTAAATCATGAGATCTTTGTTGACCTCAATTACAGGACAGAAGCATTCAAAAACCAGAAAGTGGATCAGGCAGAAAACAAAAAAATAAAGTAAGAGGAGTAAGGGACAAAACCAGAAAGGCACAAAACTGAGATGCAACTAGCAAGGAAATGAGGGAATCATTCTGTGTGTGTATCAGAAGCAGAAGAAAGACAAGGAAAAGGCAAATCTCCTGTTTTACAGAAGGAAGTATAGAGGCAGCTCAGACATTGTGTCATGATCTCGGTCACCACTGAAAGGTCAGCTTCAGGCAGACAGCTGGAACAATAATGATTATAACCAAACTTGAAGCCTATACTAAAACAGCAAGAGAAGAGAAAATTCTAGGCATGGAGATGGTTGGAAGTAATACCAGAACTGTAAAGCAAATCTGGAAAAAAAAAACAAATCCAAACCACAGAGCCAAGTACCAAGCCTATCTTTAAAACAAGAAGAAAGACCATGGGATTATGGAGCAGGCATCTGATGTTGAATTTCTAGAAAAATACGAGGAAAAAGGATCCAACCATTTGTAAAAATTTAGCCTGAAGGAATAAAGATTGAAGACAAACCATTTTAAACACAACATTTCACTTTTCCTTCCTCAGCAAACAGCCCTGGTGATAAAGAGAAGCTGACAATCCCATATCTTGACTTTAGTAAGGTTTCGATAAGTCTAATGTGAGTTTTGCAAAAGCCAGGTAAAGTATGTGTTCTTGGAGAAATGGCTGTTGGATGGATGCCAAATTGGTTAGAAAACTGTACTATAGGAAAAAATTTCAAATTGTTTGATGTTAAGATGTAAGTTCGTTATCAAATAGTATCTATAGGAATATGGATCTATTTTCATTCATTGTTTTCTTTCATAACCTAGATTACAGGATAGAGATTAATCTTAATACATCTGCAGAGGACATAATGCTGCAACGATCTAAGAAAACTAAAAATCAAAAAAAGTGAGGGGCCGTTTCCATGTAGTATAATTATTTTGAAATAAAGTTGCACAAAAAGTGGGTGGGAACAACTGGTGAGTTGGTAGCTCTTCAGAAGAGAATCTGAGGTTATAGACGGTCACATATCTACCATAATTTAAAAATGTCTTGGTATTGCAAAGCCCTCCAAACAATGCATTGAGATATACAAACAGCATAAACAGTCTGTAGACACATGAAGTATTATTTCCGTTCTACTCAGCATTGGTAAAGTCTTGGCTGGAACGTTGTGTTCAGTTTAGGGCTTTTCACTTTAACAATTAGTCATTAAAGGTCTAAAGAGCATAATTTACAAGGAAAACAAGAAAAAAAAAATGAATTGTTTAGCCTAAAGATTGTTGGGGAGCGTCCTAACATTTTCAAATACGTAAGGAAATGAAAATCCAGATTTCTGAGATAAAGATAATAAAACACTGAGATAACTTGCCTAGAGAGATAGAGGAGTTTCCATCATGAAAAGATTTTAAGTATGCTTGGATAAACATGTGAGGAAAGCCAAACAGTTAACTGATGCAGGGAATGGACTAGATGGCCTGTTGGGATTCCTTTCACAATGATATTTCAGGTACACTTGAAAACTTTCTGATGATGTTCCATGCATTCTTTTTGTTTTATAGATCTGGAAACTGTTCCAACATTCAAAATAAGGGCAAAATCTTTGCCATAGAGTTGGCCATCTGGAGAAAGTAACTTGAGGTCTTGGGTATGTTGATAGCTCACAACAGCCTGTCATGTTAAATGAAACACCTTCAGTAAGTTGGAGAGCCACAATTTTGCATACAGCTTCTAGCACATTGGTGACCACTTCAGCAAAGAGTGAGTGGGTGAAGAATCTAACACTGAGTCTTATTATTTCAAATCTTTTTTTCTCTCTTATTCTCTGGGATTTGGAAGATTCTTTCTTTAAATAGAATGCTTTTTTCAACATTTCTGAGAAACTTTTTAAAATCTTGAATGGATAATATTGTGTTGAAAAAATTACCCAGCTGATGTAATGTAATTCCATTATGTCTTTTAATGCAGATAAAAACATAATTTAGAACATGATTACAGAGAGATCACATATAGGCTGGCCAGACAGTCCTACTTCTACTCCCTCCCTTAAAAATCTTCCTGGACAGTTTGCTTTCATCTGGGAGTCTGCAAACATGGGAGACACAAGATTCCAGTACTGCATGGGTGAGCAAATCTGGCCCTTCACTCCAACACCCTTTGCATTTCTGGAAGCATATACTATGGGGACCACTGCAACCTTGTCCAGCCTTTCTGTTTCTTCAACAGAAAACACAAAGACAGGAAATTTGTGGTGACATTTCTAGGCCTCCCAGGTACACTCTTTTATGAACAGGCCATCCTTACGGTGAGCCCAGAACTAGTTACTTCTCAAGTAAATGAAGTGAAATTCTAGCTTTATTGAAAGAAAAGGCAGTTTTTATCTTGACACATATGGAATCAGGATAAAATAATTCTTTCTTTTTTATAGTCACGATAACCTATTTAATAGGTTGTATATGGTTTTTTTTTTTTAATGAAATTCTGTGGAATCATTCATTTTAAATTCCTCTAATATACCTAAAGTTTTCAGTTAGAATTGAAAAGGTGTCTTCTGTCCCAAAGAACACTTAGAAGTGGCAGAAATGCACAAGTGGGAAGAGAAATGTGGGCAGAAAATTGTGATAGTCAGACATAAGAAAAAAGAATGAGAGCAATGGTAAGCAAATATTTAACTTATTAGATCTCTTTAATTGTTAATTATTGTTATAGCATTTATTATTGCATTTAACATTGCTAATATTCCTTTTCATTTTATCTAATTTCTGCTAGAACAAAATATGTTGAGTTTGCATATTTAATTCCTGAAAGCTTGATTCACCCTTGAATATTATCCCACCTCCCTTGCCATTTCTGTTTAATGTGTTCAATCACCAAAGGTAAAGCAATCCACTTTCCCCAGGGATTTTACCTTACCAGCTGCAAAAGTATTTCCATTATTCCAAGTTCTCTATTACCGCAAATTCATCCTTAATCCAAAGCAATTAGCAGTAAAAAAAAAAAGGGGAAAATTTACAGTGTCAAATAAGAACAACACTGTTAAAAAGATCTTGGAAGGAGTGAAAATAAATGATGTATCCTACACACCCTAACACTTAGATTAGCTTAGAAGTCTCTTTTTGTGGCATTCATCCAAAAAGCTATTGAAGTATTTCTTTGCTTTTCAGATGTGGAATTACTTCTTGACTATATCCTCATGTCCTTTGCTTTCCTGGGAGACAATGTCAGTTTGTATCCCATGTTTTCTTTTAAGCACCATGTTTGAGGGCTTCATCAGGTTCATAATTTCTTACCTCCTCTCCATTCATCATTTCTTCATCCTTGATTCAGTCAGGAAGAGCTGAAGCTGAGCCTTTTACCTTCAGATTTGGAAATAAAATGTCTCTTCAATGAAGGGTAAGTCCCTTTGGCTACAACATGAGTTACTTGTTAATTCATTGTAAGATTAACCTCTCTGTTAAGTAGGAAAATACTCTGCGATCACAGAGTGCAGAACATTATTGGCTCTTGCTTTAGACCAGCCATTACATCAAGAAGATATGTTTGTCGATGATGATTTTGACATAACTGGCCTTTAGTCCTACCTGTGAAATATTTGTTCTGTTTCTGTAACTACTGCATTTGATGGCAGAACCCAAAGCATTTGTCATCCATCCTCTTCTACTGAGTGTTCCACAAATGAGTTCTCTTGGCTGTCAGACATGTGGAGTCCTCTGTGCCTGGCATATCTTTCCAGCCTGCTATGGGATCAGACACATTTGGAAGTGTCTTGGGCAAATCGGAAAATATATTAAAGGTGAAGTGAAGTGAAGCTGTCTGAAAGTCCCTTCAATGACAATATCCATGAATGTTAGTGTATTTCCTTGGGAGTTTTTCCAAAGTACTTGCATCAAGCCTTTTGAACACAGAGAAGATGAAGAAAACTCACTACATTCTCTCCAATTCACCCCAATATCCTCTGTCATCACTCCAAAGTCTGCTGAATGTTTAATGTCTGTGTCTTTGTGAGACAGAGACGATTCAAATGCAAACCTCCAACTTCTCAGTGGAGTTCATTTTGTTAAACAACTCATTAGAAAAGAATCTTATTACTGGGGAAAGGATCCAGTCCCTTTTTTTTTGCACATGCAAATCTTCAAAAAGGGAATGGGAGTTGCCATTCTCTAGTGTTACCTTTAGCAGTTTTCTGGAAGAGATGAGTCCTGAATCCCAAAAGAACATATCACTGAGGTGTTGTGGTACCTGAGCGAGACTGATGCCTACAAAAGGTGAGGAAAATATGCATGGCAGAAAGGGCTGTTTGTGCCTGCTGGGTTTTGTGTAGAGTGTGCTAAATGCATGTGCAATTTTGGAGGAAAAATTTTAGGTGCCTCTTGCTTATCAATTTGCTAGAATATGTGAGGTTTTTGTATGTTATGCTCCTGGATGCCAGAACCTGAATCCCCTTTACATATCATTTTGTGTTATTCAGGAGGCAGATTTTCCTTTGGCTGTGATAATTTCCTAAGCTGTCCAATGATAAATCTACGCTCTGGGTTGTTTGCAACAATTTGGTCCCTGTGTTTATTACGTAGCTGCATATGCAGCTTATTGGAGAAAAATTATCTTAATAAGGTAGGAGCAGAAGATAAAGTTTGTTTGGTTCAGACTATTGAGAAGAAAATATTTCAGCTGTCATGGCTAACCATAATTATGACCACTACTAAATTATGTGTAATGAACTAGCCCTTGGCTAATCACTTCAGAAGGAACAAGCCTAATAGCACTTTCAAGTTATTGTATGCACATTTATTCCTATTACACCTTATTATTCTATGATACAGTCCCATTATTTGAGTGTTGGCTAGCTGACAAATGTACATTTTTCAGAAAGTGCACAAATTTTTATGTTTCCTTCCATATTATATATACAACTTTAGTCACATACATTACATGCTTTCTTTATATCTTTTTGACAGAGCAGCCTAGCAATAATCACCTGAGCCAAATTAATTTTAGTAATGTTGTTCCAAACCCACGAGAGGTGCCCAGGGGAGCTGCACAGAACTGCATTATCAAGTGGGGAAGCTTGCAGCAGTTCCACCACTAGCCATTTACAGTGTTACTAGTGATCTCTATTGCAAAATATTTAACCTTTGGAAAGAACAGTGGTAACGGAGAGGAAGAGAGTCCCATGTGGATGCATCTCTAAACTGGAAAGCATGTGCTTGCAAGTGCGTATACCTATGCTATTCTAGTGTTTGCCTTAGCAAAGGTAAAGGTTTTATTGTATGTTACTTTTCCTGACTTTCAAATTGTAACCCTCTGTGTTGCACAGACAGCTCTGGTTGTCTCTCTATCTCCTTCCTAAGAGAAAGGCACCTCCTTCATTTCTTCCTGTCAAGACTTTCTTCTGCTCCCCAGATACCAAGTATCCCACCAGCTCTGACTGATTGATAGGTATAATTAATCTCAGAAAAATTGCTTTCTGATTGGAAGATAGGTTCTTCCTTTCAGACCTGATAGTCTGTGCTTCAAAAACATACATCTTCTCCAGATATAGCAGTTGGTCCAATGGTTTTCCCTACAACCTACATCCTATCATTTTGTTTAGGGTTGAATTTTCACAGAGATGGGTCTTTCCTGCCCACACATGATACTCTTCTGACGCCTTTCAAGATCATCTTCTTCACATGGAGAAACAATATGGTAAGTTAATAAGGCTGCCCATTCCTACAAGTATAAGCTAAGTATAAAAGCCTAGAAAACCAGAAGTAAGGACAGAATACAAACAGCAGAAAGCATCGCTGTTCGGAAAATGGCAGATATTACGTGATTTTTTTTGTATGTTCAAAAGAATAGGAAAAAAAGTGCTTCCTTTCAACTTTTCTCCAGCCTAGGTGTGTATAAATAGCTAATAAATATGTTCTACTTGATGGAGAGAACTACTACTTTTTTGAATAGCAAAAGATTTCCAAGTCTGTAAGACTGATTTAAAATTGCTTTATTTATTAACCAATCTATTTATTTGATTTCCCTTTAATAGAAAAATAAGAAGTACAAGGAACACAACAATGTTAACAACAGCTTTTCCAAAAACTGCTGAAGTTGTAGTAGTATTGAGTTTTTGCAGCATGAAAAAAAAAATAAAGGAGGAAAAGTAATCTTAGGTCATGATTGAAGGTTGTGTTCTTGGTGCTTGTCCAGGACAGCTTGGTTCTGACTAAGATAGAGAGATTAATGTTCTTCAAGCTGCAATACAGAGCTTCAGTTCTGTGATTGAACATTTACGATTTATAATGTCTGCTGACTCTTTTGTGAAATTGCCTCTGGGGAAATTGTTTGGGATAAGAAGAAAACTCAAGTGACCACTGTTGTTTGCATCCCTTTCAAATGAGATTTTATTGCTGTTTTTGTGGGTTTTTGTGATTTTTTTTTTGTATGTGTGTGTGTATTTGTGGTTTACAGTTTTTTTCTTTTTTCCTTTTTCTTCAGGAAACCATTTGAAAGGAGAGCTTTGGTTTGGGAACACTGGAGAGGAATGTAATTAGCACTGGCATGTTGCATAGCACAGTGCAGTTCACTGTCACTTTATGTCAAGACTGGTAATTGTGCAAGATTCCAAAAAAAAAAAAAAAAAAAGTAGAATCATCTACAGTTAGACTCCAGAAATAGGGAAAAGAATCTGACAAATAATACTGACAAATAATAATTCTGGCCTACTCATATCATAATTAGAAAAATCCTGAGAGAGAAGAGCCATTCATTTATTAGGTTCTTTTGTTTTCTAGTTTAGCTTTAAGTATAAGCAGCAGACTTCATACCACTTATTTTAGTAATTATATCATGGGCTACTGAATCTGCAAGAACCTTTTCTTATTGTTAAGGTGCTTTTTCAATGTGATTTCATGCTGATTGAAGTATCTATTACTGAGCTGTATAGCTGAACACCAATGTTAGCAAGACATGGATAGGATCAGTTCTGGTTTTGAAGATTGCAGGCTGGCGCACATACAACTGAACCTTGGAGGATGAGTTGCTGTCCTGCAGTATCCTACATTGGACTATAGGGCTAGAGAGATGTAGGGGAAAATTGATGATCCTTTAGATTGGGGACAGATGAACTTTCTTCCATGTAACACTAAATCCATGACTGGTAGACAGGGAGCTGAAGAATCATAGGATCATAGAATCATAGAATCATCAAGGTCGGAAATGACCTCTAAGATCATCTAGTCCAACTGTTCACCTACACTAAGATTACCCACTGAACCATGTCCCTCAGTTCCACATCCAGACATACCTTGAATATCTCCAGGGATAGCGACTCCACCTCATCGGGTGGCCTGTTCCAGTACCTAACAACTCTTTCAGAAAGGTCGTTTTTCCTAATATCTAATCTGAAACTCCCTTGGCACAACTTGAAGCCATTCCCTCTAGTCCTCTTACTAGCTACCCAGGCGAAGAGGCTGACCCCCACCTCACCACAACCTCCTTTCAGGTCATTGCAGAGTACAATAAGGTCTCCCCTGATCCTCCTTTTTTCCAAACTAAACAATCCCAGCTCCCTCAGCCACTCCTCGGGCTTGTGCTCCTGAGCTCTCACCAGTTTTGTTGCCCTTCTTGGGACATACTCCGGGGCCTTAGTGTCTGCCTTGTAGTGAGGGGCCCAAAGCTGAACACAGCACTGAGGTGCAGCCTCACCAGAGCTGAGTACAGGGGTGCGATCACCTCTCTGCTCCTGCTGGCTGCACTATTGCTGATATAGGCCAGGATGCCATTGGCCTTCTTGGCCACTAAGAGGAAGGTATACAGAAAGAGCAGAGAGAGTTCCCATTTTTATACTTTGAGCTTCTTGAAGCTTTAGTTGTGCTCTTAGCCCTTAAAATCTCAGTTGTATTTGGGTCATCCAAGATCCTCTGTGCGCAAACCAAACATTCAATAATAAACCTCACTATTATGACCAATAAAACTCTAATCAGGAAATAATGATGAACATATTCTGATGCCTCTGTGTACAAATATGATCCAAAACGAGCTCTCTGCATGACTTTCTTTCCTTAATAGAAATTTTATTCAAAATTTCACTGGGCATATTATACAGTGAACATTAAGAAGAACAAGGAAAACTATGGAGTTTAAACTACAATTTTTAAAGGGCCATGTGTATATATTTTATCATGTGAATGCTTTGCCATAGTCATGGTTTGTTATTATGTAATAAAATAATTATAAATGCATGTCTTCTGTGAAAAAAGATATTCCCATGTGGTAACTTAGATACACTTGATTTTCCATTATAAATTGATAATTGCAGTTTAAAATGATAAATGGTAACCTCTGAATTGACCTGATGTAGCAAATGACTATCTTTACTTAATTATGATCCACTTATGGTTTTCCTCTTTGGATGCTGAAACATTTTGATCATTAACACCAGACTGCCTAACAGAGTTGCCCTTTCTTTTAGGACTTGGAGATCTTTTGCATTGAGGAAGTTGAAATCTCAGACTTTTCTCCTTTTTACTGAGGAATGTCCTGTTTTATTGTTTTTGACAGATTTTAGGCACATATATCCAGATTCATAAAGGGATTTGGACATAACAACTTTAGCAATGCTATATCAACCTTGCTTTTGTGATGGAATTTACAATCCCACACAAAAAGCATAAATTCTCTGGAGCAGTGTTTTTCCAAATTTTGAAAGCATTGCTCTCTTTTGGATCATATGTCTTCATACAATTTGCTCCACATATTCTATTTTAAATTAAAAGTCAGCTCAGGCCAGGAATAGTTGCTCGAAGACCTTGGTTCCTCCAGGGTAGCAGAGGGTAAAAACCAGCTTCAATTACTAACTTCTAAAATAGGTTCAGGTTACCTCTTACAGTGAGTTGCTATTGCCAGTTAATGGTAATTAGCAGTTCCCTCACTGGTACGAATGCTTGCAGGAAGTAAGGGTAGTTGCTTTTTACATTCTTACGCTGGAAGAACTGCTGTTGTCACATGAGAATAAAAAACTCAGTCTGGCAGCATGGTAAAACTTCTCACGGCTTTCTGATGTTCTCTGAAATGTCTTGGGTGCAAAGGTGATCTACTTGGTGGTCAGGACTCAGAGTCTGGAAAACACACTTGGCTTAATATACAGGAATGATCTGATTGTTAGGAGTGGTTTGTACACTAAGGATGTCATCTGAATAAATAAATGAACTGTTGAGAAATACTTAGAAGTGGCATATACTTGTGTTTTAGCACTGAAGTGAAGCACTGAATTTTGCAGGCACATGAACCTGTGGTTCAGAACCAAAAAGGATTGACTGCTAAGGTGCATGAATGGCATCGTGTCAAGTTGCTCCTGACCCTCACAGAAGCTTGGAGATTTGCCTGAGAATTGAAAGACCTGAACTCATACCTGCACTTCCTGCTTTGATATGAAGGAGAGTAAGGCTGCAGCATCATGTGTTGGGATCAGTCTTGTCAAGGAGCCTCAGGTGTGCTCTGCCTATGGATGAAGGATGGAGGCCTAGAAGGATCTCAGCTGTTCTTGGGAGTCTGATGAGTCTGTGTATCCCAAATGTCCCTGGACAGGATCAAGATGATAGTATTTTGGGAATGTCCCATGGTATAACCTTTATTACCAGAAATCTTCCCAGTGAAGGTTTAAGATCCTAACTGACAGGCAGAATGCGTGGGTTGCTCCAGTGTAGTTCCATCTCAGTTCTATTGTGGGCACTGGAGTACCTTGGATCCTGTATAGATTGCAGTAGTACTCAAGGAAATATCTGTCTTTGCCCTCTGTATCATCATTTGCAATCACTCATCCGCCCTGGGAGAGGATTCCAAGGGAATCACCAGCTGGAATCTCCCTTCTTCCCAGAGATTCCAGGCATTCAAGTGGTGGTTCAGACATGTTTGTATGGCTGCACTGAAGAGAACTGAATCTGCAGGGTCAGTGAGAGCTTTCAGCATAGGGAAAGGAGAATTATAGAGCAGAATAAGTGAGCCAACTCATGGTGATGTTCTTCATTCGGTGATTTAGGATTATGCAGTCTCAAAATACTGCACAAAAAGTAGCAGGAAGCAAACATCTTGCTACACTGCAATATATATATTTTTCATTTTAATGATACCACTGACGTTTTACAAACAGTAAAAAATCCGTATACTGTTAGAGGTGCATTTGGAGCTACCTTGTGATCACTAATGTGCAGTGCTTGCTGACTTGATTTTTGGGATGTATGTCTATAAAAAGATTGGTTTAACTAAAGAAAGACCGTCTGGAATAGAGTCAGGCAGGAAAATAAATTGTTCAGTGCTAGAACTGCCTGTTCACAGTGAGGAAACCCTCACTCACCTCAGAAAACTTTCAGAGCTTGCCCAATTGAACGTGAAGATTTATGAGTACATATCAGAAAACAGTTTGTCCTGTTTTTCATTTATTTGTTTTGAGTTGATTTTTAAAACAGGAAAGCAGTTTTTAAAAGAGATGACCTAAAGACTGAGGGGTAGCAGCTTTTTGGAAAACCTCGTCTAGATTTCAGAAGAATTTTTTAGTAATATTATTAATATCATTATTGTTGAAAGATCATTAAAATATACATTCATCACATAATTGTTACAAATTTCACTTTTATCATCAAAAAAACTTGCAACATAAATGGAAAATTATTACTTTTACCACATCAGAAGCATACATAAGCAGGTATCACAATATGTCATACAGTACCTTGGTGCTATGTTTTTTTGAAAATATGCTTAGCAAACTTGAAAAGACATCTACCTGTGCTTAGAACCATCTGGTCTTGCATACTTTTGAAATTATAATTCTTTTTCTTTTTTTTATCTTTTTATTTTTTTTTTCCATTGGAGCTTAGAACTGTAGAAGTCTTCATAGGATCAAATCCAGCTTGCCCGTGAGACTTTTGTATCTTCAGGGGAAGTTTCTTGGTCTTGTATTTGACAGTAACCTTCCTATGTTATGTATTTGAGGCTAGTCTATGAGTTCTCAGCTATGTCATATAAGAATTAACACAAAGTGCTTTAACTACACGATCTCGAGATTTCAAAATCTGCAAGGGTTGGAAGCCAGACTGCACAAGAGCAATTCATCAGAGATTTATTGTGTCACACATCTTCCAGCGAAGGGAAATTGCAGGTTCTCTATGTGACACATAGAAACAATTATGCATAAACTTAGAGATCATCTATGTATTTCTCTTTAACCAGCACTATTTACTTCTCTTTAGTATAGCTGACATGTTTGCTGGAAGTTTCTTTGTCTTCCTCATCCTTTTTCAGTCCTGTCCGTTTGAGTGGAAGATTTATTTTCTCCTTTAAATAGCAAATCTAGGCCTCATACTTGATATGTAAACAAGAGATTAAGTCCTTTGTGCATCTCATATTTTTAAAGAGCAATGTGAGGACAGACAGTTGATTTGACTTTGATTATACCAGTAAAATACAAACATATTTATATATGTTTATACAACAATACAGAGTAAGCTCTCATATAACACTTTTTTCCAACAAGTCATGGAAATGTAGTTTCGTTATAGGTATCACTATGCTGATTTTGTACTCTAGGAAATCTGAACTACAGAGAAATGAGGTGACACTCCCAAATTTCCAGCCTACATGGGGTGGAACAAAGGATCCCTGTGCTGCGCCCTACCTACTGGTACAGAGCTGATGGTATTTCCTTGCATTTTCTTCTCTACCCTCTTTTTTTTTTTATAAACTTTTGGGGCAAATTATCTTTTTGCAGAATGAGGCAGCATATTGCCGTTAAAATACAACATTTTAGAAAAACACAGAAAAATGGCAGTTCTACATGAAAACACAACTCTAGTGAGAAAAATGAAAAGGCAGTAGAACTAACAGAATTGAGAGGCTTTTGAGAAATAAGGTTTGATGTTATTGGCCAGAAACATTGATTCTGAGACAAAAATTAGGCTCTACAAGTATAGTAATTCTCATTTCATACAATGTCTGATTTCTCACCACTCTCTACCAGACTGTGCAGGCAGTACAGAGTGCAGAAGACTGTGTAACAAAAGCTATCTAAACTTACTCTTTTGGTTCTGTATTACCCCAGAGAACACAGCTTCAATTACTAGAAATAGCTGATCTTAATTAAAAGAATTACAGCCCCCAAATCTCTTTAAAGAAAAGTAGAACTGTATCATTCTTTCTTGGAGGACTGCAACTCTGAGTCTACCAAAAGTGTTGACTGGAAGACGAGAGTTAAGACTTTTTTTATGAATCAAGCAGTTCTACTGCTTCAGAGGCTGAAATGAAAAATAATCTGTGTTTCAGTGAGCGTGATGCGAGCGAAATCTCAAACACAAATACAAAATGTACCTTTCAATGCACAGTAATAGGATACTGGTCCCCTGAAGTCCGTGGATGTCTGCATCTCCCATGATTCCCATTCCATATGTTCCGGGAGGAAAAACGAAGGACAGGAACTGCTTGTTTTGGGAGAATCATTGAAGAGTAAAGTGCAGTCTTGGGAAAAAATAAATTATTCCCAAGGAGAAAAAAAAACATGATTCTTTAGAACTAGAAGAAACCCTTTGCTCCTTTAAAACCTCTGGAAAATACTACCCTATCTCCTACTGGTCTAAAGAATTTCTGGGGGGGACTATCTCATCTGGGACAGATTAAGAGCTTTGAGTGGGTGGATGATTCTCCATGAGAATCTAAGATCAGTCTGGGAGTTGCTGATGGGGATAAGAGTTCTTAACCAGGATATAGGCCTTGAGAACAGCTGAGAAGCTGCTTATCTTTGGCAATGGGGTTGAGAAGCTGGGGTTGGAAATGTTCACCCAAGGTAGGAGGACTATGAAGATCTCAAAGTGGACAACTTGGAAAGGTAATTGTATGGCTTGAGGAAAAGGCTATAAAAAATCTTGATCAGAAGCCAAACATAATTTAAGAGTTGGATGGTTTCAAAGATAGGATGATAGTGGAATATTTCCTGGAGCACAAAAGGAGCTGTGACAGGAAGCCAGAACATAACATAGGGTGGGATCCTCTGGGTCCTCTTCTCTAATCCCTGCCATCCTCAATTTCATTTGATAAATGTATTGAATTCTATTTAAAAAGCAGATAAGACATATATTATAAGTTTTACTGTCTTCATTTTTTTACTATGACCCCTTTCACTATTAGACTTGCTAAAAATTCCCTTCTAACTGTTGGAAACCACTTTCTAATTATGCTGATTTCTAAAATAAGAACGTTCTGTCAATTATCTACTAGTTTGTACACAATTGCTCTTCTACTGAAACTGCTTTTAACACAATTGCTTCTTTTAATTCATGGGGAGGAAAGCTTTTAGCCAAGAGTGATGTATTTTACAGCAAACTAACCAAGCTCTTTAGCTGCTGCTTTCATTGCAAGCTTTATATTCCCTATATCTCTCAAGCTCTTTTTTCTCCTTTATATTTTTCCTCTTCAGTCAATCCTTCTTAAAATAAGAGGACATTTACCTTTAGTCTCCTAAATGAGATGTCACCAGCAACTTATTCACTTTTTGTATCACTTCCCTATGTGTTCCTAAAATAATTCCTTCATTTATCCAAGGGCTACATTGCCTTTCCACACCAGTGTCCCATCAGCTCATTGTTATCTAGTGATAAAAAAGTGTAGATGGTCCCTCATCTTCAGCTCTTTTTAAATGTTTCTTATTTTTCATTTGTGAAAGCATTCATTCTGAGTGAGTAAACTTGTCATGAGGTGGTTGAACTTTGAGAAACCCTACTGTGCTCCTTTCAGATAACATTCCCTGGTTTTCAAAACTGTTTCTTGCTTTCCCTCATTGCTTTCCACTTCAGTCTTGAGGTATTATTGTCTCTTGAAATTTTTCAGCATACTCCTATCCCTGTAGATGATGGATGTCCAGCTTTGTAAGAAAAAACAATTAACTAAGTATGATAGCGGATATTTTTCAAAATTAATCTCTTATAAAACTTGCTTAGAATTTTAGCTCATTTTTTAAAATTAATATCTATCTATGAAATTGAATATGAAGGACGTTCCATTACCTCAGAGCATTTGTTCTCCAGTTTGTGTCAGAGAGATTTTGTTTTTCCTTGGTAAGTCACGACTCTACATAGGTCTAACCTAGTCTTTGGCTCCATAGCATGACTATCACAGTAACTGCTACTTAATCATTTTCCCCACAAACAGATCTTGTTCCAGACTGTTCTCTCCCATCACTAATAGACAATGTTGTTTTATCTCCTTTCACAATCATTCCCATTTGCCATTATATTCTGGCTTGTTAATTGAAAAAATCTATACCATCTTTTGTTGAATGGATCTTTAAGGAAAATTTTCAGTTTTGCAGTGTTTACTGTAGTAGCTGCAAACACAACAGGATGCTCTTTCCAGGAGAGCTCACAGTCGAGACTGACTTAAAGAAAATTAGGACTTGCTGTACATGCAGAAAAGGTCAATAACAGAGTCAAAAGCTGAACTCTCAAATCCCTGTTGAGTGCTCTTTCTCCTAAAGTTCGTTGTGTTTCAGGGGAAATATCAGTCACACCTGTACAGAGACATTGAGACATCTGGCCTGAACAAGGAATCTTTCTTTCCAAGTTTTTTTTTTACCAATCTACCCCTAGATTTACTTCTTCAATGTGACTCTGGCTTTTTTGACATTTGATCCTCCCTTATTCCTTTTGGCTTTGCTTCAGTCACAATCCCTTTTACATTAGTCCAGTGCTGGATTTACCAAGCTTTTAAGTTGTGCAAGGGAACATTCCCTATAGAGTTCTTATTCTTCAGCTACACCCTTCCCCATCATTTCATATCTCTTCCATCAAAATCTGCATGAAAACAGATTCTTTTTTAAAGGTTTCTGTTTTGTCTGTTTGTTCCCTATATATAAATTTAACTCTACAATCAACTAATCCAAAAACTACAAGCATCTCATGAAAGTGCACAGACAGAAAACAAATCTAACACTGACTGCATTGATCAATGCCAAGCTGAGAAGCATATGTTTCTTCTCCAGTCAATAACATTTTATATCTAAACATATCTTGAAGTAATTAGAACAATAAAACACATTTACTTAAACTCATAATCTGTTTCCCTTCCTACATGAATTTTAAGAAAAAAGTAGTATATTTTTCTATTGTTAAAACTTTATAATAAAAAAATACGCATTCAACATCTGGCTTTCAGTGAGGTCTTGCTTGCTCCTATTTTTTCCAGCTGTGTTGGCTCTTTCCTTTGACAGACCCTTGCTCAAGCATCCCTGTAGATCATTTTCCTACTGACTGGATGTCCCTTGGCCAACTTCCCATTTTGAGAAGGGAAAGTAGGAGTGGATACCACACATGAACTTGGCTTAGATGGGACTGAACTGTCCCCTCTACTTTCAGGCACAGCTGGAATGAAGAGCTTAATATCAAAAAAGAAAAAGCAAGAAAAAACACAATAAGCGAACAAAACACCCAGTCAAATAGCTATGTCTAGCTTACTCTAGAGAATCAGATCTATTTGAATATCCTCACACATTTTCTCGAGCTCTGCACTCTCCTGATCAGGGCCAGCCTGATGACTGATGTCAAGCTAAATAAATTAAGAGAAATGTTGTCTGCTGAGCAAGAGACTAGAAGGGAAGGTGATGTTTTTTTAACCTGTTGAGTGCTATTTCACTTCCCTGCTTTATACTGATATAAATTACCCAATCCTGCTGTCCTTCAAATTTCTACTCAGCTCATGGAGTATCTCCTTATGTTCACTCACCCACGGCCAGCAGCACTTTTGCAGTCTCAGGCAAGCTTCTCATCAAAGAACTGAATAAAAAGTGTCAGAAACCTTAAAGTGGGAATAGCTGTCATAATTTTCTGCCATAGTTCTGGCTGATATTTCCTAGGCAGAAATATACTTTCTACAGAAGTGAGAACAACGCATCTGGTTGCATCTAAAAGTATTGCTGACTGGGGGCTGTATAGTCAGATATCAAAAGGACCTTTTGGGTTTATGTGGCATGCCCAGGTCATCAGTGCAGCATGCATGCAGTGCTCTGCACATGTGCAGTATGGATTTCAAGAAAAATTACCAAAATCTTTTAATTCCAAATAGGAATTTACTTAATTTCTAGGTTTATTAGGTCTATTCAGAAAGTATAGAAATGTGGTAGCTGTACTCACTCTCCTCTAATCTAACTTCTGTAACATAGATCAAGAAAAGTAACTGCTTCCTGTATGATAACTGGTATTTGACCTAGGTGACATCAGTAGGTAAGTTGTTCTAGTGGGTATTCTCAATAAAAACATCCATATACTCCTAAAGCTACATTTGCTGCATTAAATCTCAAAGTAATTTTATTTTGACATCAATTTCCGCTGGCTGAGCTTATCTTGGAGAGCAAGTGACAGAAAATGCAAGTGACAGCAGCATTCTTATGCTTAGTAGCATACTTAGAAGTATATGTGTAATACAATACACCTTCTGAAGTTAGAACTTCTCATAGGTGTTCCCATATGGTCTGCCTTTGGCAAAGTGGCCTGGATAATAACGGCTCTTAAGGCAGCCATTTGTTTGTAAATTAGGGGTGAATGGGACTCCCAAAGCTATTCAAAGTTTATCGTGTCCAAGAGGAAGATGATCATCAGGTGGGTTAAATATTAACCAAAAAAATACATGGAGATTTTTGTATTTTGATGTTTTGAAACAAAGGAGTCAACTTGAAAAGAAATAAAGAAGGATGATCATTTGTGAAGCATGGAGAGATCTTGGAGAGGGAACTGCAGCAGCAGTTGCGCCCCAGTTTGACACCACTGCTCAACCAGCATCACAACAACACCCTAGTTGGACTCAGCACACTCCTGGGGGACACTGTATGGAGCCCATACCCAGCTGGTGGGGTGATGGGATGGAGCAGCTCATGGGGACCCATACGTGTGACCTCTGGGGGCTGTCCTACTGGGCTGTGGTATCAACGTGGACACACACAACCAGGTGCACCCAAGCTTCCATGTGGAGGGTGGACATGCCAGGTAAGAGGTGTGCAGACAGTTGAGTTTGTATCTGTGTTACTGTTATAGAATAATTTTGATTGAAAAAGACCGTTGAGAGTATCAAGTCCAACCATTACCTAACACTGCCAAGTTCACCACCAGAGGACTAGTTACTGTTTGATAGAGAAGTGTTTAGTAACATATAGGCACGTCTAGACAAGAGGTGCATATTGAACAGGTGATGAACTTCAGATGACTCTAAACATAATTTGGAGATGGAAGGATGCAGTGGAGATTACAAACTTGCCTTTCCCTTCTGCTGTCCTCTATTTAATTTGATTACACCGTGCAAGATGGAAAATGCTCACCCTGCACTATTGCCTTATTTTTCTGCAACTTTTGTTTTTGAAACAAAATCCCTTGACCTGCAGACCTATTTTAATAGCTTGTTTAAATGAATGAATGTGAAGAAAAAAAGTAGAATGAAGAAAAATACTAAAGTAAGCACAAAAGAGATCAAGCAAGGACTCTTTTTCCTCCATGACAGCCTGTACAAATAAAGTGAATATTCAGTGTGAGCAGTACCTCATTGTTGTTGCTATCAGCTCCAAAATACACAGAATCTATGAATGAATGTTGTGGCACTGGAAGGATACGAGGCTTGTATTTATGGCCTGAGTTTCCTGGGGCTGATGAGAGCCTGGAGCCTCACAGGGGTTATAGGAGCCAGGGAGGCTCTGGGGGAGCAGGCTTGCATCTACTCCAGGGTGGGAGCCAGGACCAAGCCAGTCCAGAGAGAACTCTGCTCCCAGGGGCCCTGGTTGTGGCTTCCCTGCAAACCTGCTTCTTCTCTTCACCTGTGGAGTCTGAATGGGCAGGGAACATCACACCAGAGGTGCAGCTCATATGTGTGCTTGCAGACTGAAAGAACAACCGTACCCTGGGCTGCATCAGAAGAGAGGTGGCCAGCAGGGGCATAGAGGTGATTGTTGCCCTCTACTCTGCCCTTGTGAGGCCCCATCTGGAGCACTGTGTTCAGGCCTTGGGCTCCCAGCACAAAAAAGATGTGGAGCTGTTGGAGGAGGTCCAGAGGAGGGCCAAAAAGATGATCAGAAGGCCGGAGCTTCTCTTTTATGATGAAAGATTGAGGGAGCTGAGCTTGTTCAGCCTGGAAAAGAGAAGGCTGCGGGGAGACCTCACTGCAGCCTTCCAGTACTTAAAGCAGGCTTATAAGAAAGCCGAGGAGAGACTTTTTACCAGGGTTTGTGTTGGTAGGACAACAGTGAATGGTTTAAAATCAAAAGAAGATAGATTTAAATTAGACATAAGGAAGAAATTTTTTGCGATGTGGGTGGTGAGGCACTGGCATAGGTTTCCCAGAGAAGCTGTGGATGCCCCATCCCTGGAAGTGTTCAGGGCCATGCTGTGAATGTGGCTTTGGGCAACATGATCTAATGTGAGGTGTCTCTGTCCATGGCAAGGGGTTGGAACTAGGTGGTCTTTCAGGTCCCTTCCAACCTGAACTGTTCTATAATTCCATGATTCCACCCTCCACAGTGCTGTGCTTGAAGTGCAGGACAGGCAAGCCACCACAGTGCCAGGAGCTGTGAGAGCTTTCCTGCCATATTTCTACGGAAGAAGACAAAGAGGGCAAATCTGTAACAGAAAGAGTTGAATCACTTTTCAGATTCCCTCATTTTTTTTTTAGTCCTATGCCTGTTTTAAATATTTACTATTATTTTTGAGGCATTGTAGCCTAGCCGAAAGTTTAGGGAGATTAGCATGCTGGTCCTTGCCCTCTTAAAAGCTGTGGAGGAAACCACATGTGTGACTGAGTCTGAAAATCACATGGAACGCAAAACCAGAAAAAGCATAACTCGCTCATTTTAAATTCCCTTGTCTTTCCCACTAACCCAGGCAGCTGGACTTCTTTATTTTCCTGAGCCTATTTACCCACTTCTAGTGGCAAAAGATTTCAAAAGCTGCTCACATCATGTTTAAAGAAGATTGGTGAATGCTGTTTTCTAGTAGAAAACTTGCAGAAATGTTTGTATCCTGTTTAGAGAAGGCTTATTATAGTATTCAGTGCTACAGTCACAGAGCCCGCCATGAGATTCACATACAGCACTATAGCTGAGCAATGAACTCTAAAATGCTACTGTCTGATTAAAATAAATCAGCAAAAAACTTAAGTCAGCTAAATCATTGTTAGATTTGGTTATGTACCAAGAAAAAAAAAAAGAGTTAATTCAAATCCAGTGAAACAAAAATGAAAGGGGGAAAATGTTTCTTTATTCCATGTGGATTACCTCTGTATTTTCTCCTAGTGTTGAATGATGCAAATTAATTATGGTTAAATTTCATCATGTTTGACATTTTCAGTCTCTTACGCATCACAAAATTGGAATGTGTTTCCATATTCCATTATCTTGGCTTTGCACTGGATATCACTTTTCTGTTTTGCAATTTTGACTTCAGCTGAGCTGGAAATACTGTACAGAGGTGCACTTGAAAAAGTGGTCAAGAAAATCGTATTTCTTATTCCTTACATGAAAAGACTGCTCTAAGACAATGTTCCTTTGTCCAAGAGAGCTTTCTGGGCCATTATTCTGATAGTGCTTATTTGTCTGTAAAACAACTACCAGTCATTAAAGATGGCTGTTCCAAATTCACATTCAAAATGCACTATTTAAGCTATAAAAATCGACTCAGCAAACTCAGTTGTTGTAATGAACAAACTCATTACCTCTTTTTCCTCTTTCTCCTTCTCCCTCCCTACAAAATTCCAAATAAAACAGTTATCAATTTTTCTTGAACTTACTTAGTTTATTGTTTATCTCACTTGACTCTGTGCTCTGGAAGAGGATGTTCCTTTACAAAGTGCCAGTTGCAAATCAAGGGATTTCAATAATAGCCTGGGAATTGAAAAACCTAGACATACGGATACATTCGCTCTGCTTAGGTCCAAATCCTAAAAGATGTCACCAATCTCCTTTGGAGGATCTTTTCTCCACATCGAAGAGGTGGTGAGATAAAAACAAATTGTCACATCCCTCCTTCATAGGCATTACACATTCAGGCACCACCTCACTATACAGTTATTTCTCTTGCTTTCCCCTTCACAGATAACACTGTGCATCAGATAGTGTCCTGTTCTCTGTACCAGATGGTCAGGTCCCACAGAGGGATTTGGGCTCATGACCAATAATGACATTTCAGTGCAGCAGCGGCAGCAGTGTGTGTGTTGTACTGTTCAACGCTGTGCAATATGGAGGAGTTGTTTGTTATGAACTGTGGTCCCTGATGTCTTTTTCTAGTGACAGTCCAGGAGGAAAGGTTAAAGATCTCATGTGTTCCCTGCTTACCTCACACTTCCATAGTGTACAAAGAGGTTTGTTTAGTTAGTGTTCCTTTTCTCATGGGAGCAGCCTTGTTGGCAGGTATTATCTTTTTTTCTATAAAATGACCAGTCTGTTTCTTCTGTAAAGTGCACAATGCAAGACAGTCAGGAAACATAACTCTTAAATTTTCCCTCATAAAGATCCAAGTGAAATTTATCTAACTAGCTTTGCATGAAGTGCATATAAGTATAGCATTTCTTTACCTGGCCTGAAGGTTTTTGGGTGAGATTTGGGTGGTCATGCGCCTTGGTGAATCAAATCTAATTGAAATGCAGATGGTCGAGATTTAAGTGCACATATTATGCTTGCTTTAAATCAGGAACTGGTGCTCCTGGGGTCAGTGAAAAGGCTTTAGAGAATGGGCCAAGGTCACATGTGCATGGACTGAGTATGACCTCAAACATTTGTATGCTAACAGCTGGCTAGCCAGTTGTGTATACAATATACAGCTCAGCTCAAGTGTTTCCTTGAAGAGAGTGTTCCACCCTCTCTCCTGCTCTGCTAGGACAAAAACCTGGTGAGAACATGGGAAAGTATTAAGTACAATAAAGAGGAGAAGAAGAGGAGCCAGTGAAAAAGGAAAATCACTGATATTTTGACATGTAATGGAGATCTTCTGCATGGATTTTACATCTGTACAAAACAAAAACTTTGTTAATCCCTCTGAACTGTGTTCTCTATTGTTCTTCTCCATAGCTAAAATCTTTGCCTTTAGGAATTAGTCCAAAAGATCAGAAGATTATTGTCACAATCTGGACTGCACATTGTGTGTGTAGACTGATATGTTAAAATTGCCAAATTAATTGATGTAATTTCTTTCTTTTTCAGTCTTAAATCTAGTGTTTGGTCTATGGCTTGGCATAACATCACGAGGTCCCTAAACACAGAGGAGAGTGCTTAGAATACAAAGTGCCTGGGTACTGACGTCAGACTGTTATGTCTCAGGTTGCAAACCAAGATATCTTTTCAAAGTGACCTACATTTGAAAAAGATTTGTTCAGAACTTTAGTTAGCTTTAAATAAGTTTATGCAACAGAGAGCAACAGAAATTTCTGCAACAGAAATTTCACCAAGTACACACTGTTGGAAGTGAAAAAATCAAAATCAGCAAAGATAAACTCTCTAATGTCTACCTAATGCAGCGATACAAGGATATTAATGTACAGAAGGCAAACAATGCCGTTGTTGTTTGTTGTCATATCTGGTTAGGGTACTTGGGAGAAAGACATTTTGCTCTTTCAGTCATTTTGCTCTCCTGGTTGTAAACACAGTGACTGCTTAGATAGTCATTGCTTGTATAATTAAAGGCATTGTGGTAACAAAAGATGTCCTAGAAGGCGAGCTGGGAGGCTGCTCTGCTGCTGCTGGTGTGGAGGCAACCAAGGCTGTTCCCAAGGAAGGGACACCTTGGAGAAGTACCTCCCCAGAGGGAGGAAGCTGCAACTCATGGACTCCCCACCCAGCGGTCCCTCTCCTGGAGCAGGAGCAGCCAGCTCTGGATTCCTTTTCTTGAAAGAATGTTTTAATTTTGCCTGCACCCAGGAGCATATCTGCCATGGACAAAAAATATGTAATGGAGAAGATAATTTTGGAAGGTTGTTTTCACTCCTAAGCTTATGAATGGTGCCTTGTGTCCCCCGGCCTTTCATCTCTCTGCTCCAAGGAGGGGATGCAACCAGTGATACTGCTCTTGCATCAGAACTTTCAACAGCAAAGTTTTATCTAGCACGACGTATTTATATCAGTATTTCTCTTAGTCTACAGTCTAAAACATATCTACCAGCTAGCTATTTCTGCACAGTCCAGTGCATCAGACCTCTGCCATGTTGCGGTTTTCTGTAAGTGGACACTGACAGGGAACAGTAAATGGCCATACTGCCGCATTATGAGAGCCAGCCTTTGGATCGCTTCATGAAGAAAGTTTGTAGAGAAAATGTGGCCAGGTTTGACAACTGTTTTTTTTTTATTATTATTATTAAAAAAGCTAATCACAGGAAAGATCTGTTTTGATCTTTCAATAATTGTTTTTGGACTGAAATCATGAAGTATGTTGTACTTTTCTTGTATGCAGGAGATTAAGTTCTCATTGTATTGTTTATAGAAAGAATTGATTGTTTAAAGCATTTGATATATTACAGCCTGTCCAGCAATATTGGCTGGATTTCTAAGGAGACACAGACCAGGATTTCCTAGAAGCTATAGCTGTTGCCCAAAATTTTAACTCTACAATCCTATTCATGTAAAACTTGAATTGAGATGTCCTATTTTACTTTCAATAGCACAGACATACATCTCATCTTGTTTTGGATACCTACAGAGTACTTTTCCACACCTGACTTGTCCTGGGGAATCTGTGAAGTTCCTGCACTGCCCACACTCTCCTAAGGAGCATTTATTTCATCTGACCTGTAGTGGTGACTTCTTGTTAATTAAAATTCATCTGGCAGAGTATTGAGGATGTAGCTATCAATTTTTTTTTCAGACAAATTCTATTATTAATGTTTAGTGACTGTCTTTTTCCTGTTTGCTTAGTGCAAATATCACTGGTCTCCATCAATGGCTGCCCTATTAGAAAGACCAGTTGCAGCCCACATCTCAAGCCTTCTGTTCATACTTCTGCTTCTCCTGTCTTTTCAACGTGTCTGCACTGAGAACTCTCAGCTTCATTTCTACCAGAAGAGAGATTTTTGCTGGTTCGTGAAGCAAGTGATTGCCAATACTAGTGGTGATAACCCTTCAAGGGTAACCTTAGAAATGGGCTGGATTTTGATATTGGGCTCCAGAGAGTAGGAAGAATAAGATAGATAGAAAAATAAATACAGCAAACGGTCTTGTTTATTCATTTGTATCCACGCCAAAATAAAGACATCAGTGACAACCTATGGTTTTCTCACTTCTATCAAGTACTTTGAAGAGAATGATTAATAAAAGCAAGAGGAATCAGATGAGATAAAACTATTCTTTTATTCTAGTAATCTACACACATGGTGTAGTCTTTGGAAGACTGTCATAGAAGAGGAGCGATTTCATAATTAATTCCCTGCAATTGCTAGCATTAGAGGGAAAGCTGCATAACACGAAAATGCACTCATCTATTCAGAGTCTATAAATGCACATTTTACGAGTTTTGTCTGTACACAAACAAGATAGTAAATGTCAAAGAGAACATGAACGTGTTAGAGGACTAATAAGAAGATTAATTTCTGTGTACTTACGTTCAGATAAAGCAGGCAAAATTAATCTAATCCAAGACCTGCAGAGGTTGTCATAGCTGCTCATATTGCTTGTGAGTGTTTTATCTAGCTCCCTCTCCCTCCCCACAACACACACATGCACATGTATGTACTCATGCACTCCAAATGCTCTGGGGTGACTCCATTCAAATGTCTCACTGTGTCTCCATTGCCTGTGCTGCTGAAGGCTCTGTCTCATCCATAGTAACGATGCTGTAAGCACAGTAACCTCCTTACAGATGCTGAATTTTCTTTCTTGCTGCATTGATCTCATAGTTTTCGCTCAGAACCATTTTTATCTCACCTACGCATCTCCAAAGTGATAACAAGCTTCAACACATAAAGAAAGTAGGGACTGTCCATTAGTTCTCATGTTGGTTCTTGACCTAGGAACAGCATGACCTGGAAGGGAGGCTAAGACTAGAGTTTTTGTGAGTAGAACTGGAATTGGAGAAACTGTTGTGATCAGGATGGAAATATCTTTGACAGTCCAGCAAGTAAATCTGTTCAGTAGAGAGAGCAATGAACTAAAATGATTACTGTGCGTCTTTTCCTTGAGCAGGTGTTTTCCTCTGGTGTAAAATTGCAATGAATTTCTTTGACACAAAACATCCACTCTGTTGTCATACTGTGCTTGAAGGTGGTGGACAAATGGACCCACATGCTGGTAAGTGTGAGATAAAGCTGTAAAAGTGGTGGATGACCCGAGACAAATCACAGTCCTAACTCTTCTGGACTGCATAAAAATGTTCAGGTAGCTCAGTCGCAGGCCAGAGCAATGCAGGTAGAGAATTCAGGTATGTGTTGGGAGCTTAGCTCCTGCTGCCACTTCTCTTTCACCCCAGGAAGGCACAAAGGCTGAGCCTGGAGTTCTGGGATATGAGACAGGCATAAATGCATGGATGCTCAGAGTGCTTCCCACCATGTGAATGGATGTTCTTGTCACCTCCTTGGGACAGCTGAATTGCACCTAGTGTAGTAGGTGCCTGTTTTTTGCCAGTTGAATTACAGATTGCTGCAATAATGTGTTATAACATTTTTTCTCATCTGTATAGCAAACCAGGCTGTGGAAGCTCTGATTGTAGACAATCTGAATCACTAGCTGCTTTCTTGGTCATAGATGTCATAGTAGTGGCATCCCTTGCTCTAGACGGGTATATTAACTATTTGGAGAGCTACTTTGTCTCTAATCAGCAAAATTCCATCTCCTTACTCTGCAGTCCTAAACACCTGCATTGGAATGAGAACTCACATTCACTAAATCATCAGTAATTATCTACAGCTCCTGTCTTACTCCCTTTCTTGATCAGTAGAATTGGCCAATGCAACAGTGGCAAGCTCATGCCAACATCAACTCAAAAGTGAATCACTGGGTCTGTCTTGGAGTTCTTTGCAATGCAATGTGCCTAATGTCCTAACCAATGTGAACAAGTCCATCATTACTAGTGTAAAACTGCAAGAAAAATTGTTTAAAAAAGAAGTATGAAGTTATTTTTACTGGCCTAGTACTTATTCTGGTTTTAATACAGATCCTTTCTTTTTTTGTTTTCCCAGTACGAAAGTAACTGGAACTTCTCCCTTCTTGTAAGCCATGATTGAAGAAAAATTAAATTTAGCACACCTCCTAGACTAAGTTTCTTGTTAGTTTTTTTTTTTTTTAAACTCATTCTGTAACTATTCTTTCTACAGTTACTGTGTAGTATGTATCATTATTGATGGGAACTATGGGCTTATTTGTTAATCAGATATAAATTTCATATTTGTCCCAAATGTAACTGTTGCAGATATTGATATCCTCTATTTGAATTTTCTAAAATGCATCTAACCCCTTGTATTTCTCATATAACACACCTACGAATGATTTTAACTTTGTCTGCCAATTTGAAAATGGACAATAGACAATTTTGTTCCTTATGAGCAAGAAACTGTTTTTTCTCTGCTCTAAGGTTATTGCTTTTTTACTGACTTCAAGTATATTCATTTAGTAGGGCCTCCTACAGGGAGAAACAACTGATGCTGATGAAGTATCTGCTATGTGTTAAGTAATAAATACAAAAAGAAGCGAGTTTTAGAAGAGTATGTATCTGGTTATTTTATGTTCTTCCAATGCCCTTTTGAATGCACTCACTGTTGCATAGCCCATAAAGTCCAGTCTTTGCGAATGATTCCCAGGTCTCTTTTGCTATTTCATATGTTCTCCTGAACATGTTGCAGATAATGCATTAACAAATGCCACAGCTGCAATTTTTGGCTTGCCTTAATACTGCCATCTCGGTCAAAAAAACCCATGATACTTAGGCACGGACTACGGTCTTCAACACGTAGCAGTCAGAAAATAGAACATGGAAGAGACTTTCCAGGGTTCTGGTTTACCTGAATCCCTGCTTCTGCAGTCTGACCAAAGACAGCCATGGCCTCCATAGATCCGCTCATGATAGATACAGGCTGGAGGCTCTTACTTCAGCTATTTAAGGATCATATGCATGAGAGAACTGGCTTGCAAATGCGGAGTATGATCAGCTTAATCATTTGTATAATAAATACATCAAAGTATTATCTGCATTCTCCATATCTACAGAAACCTTGGAATAGAAGTTATGTGCTGTGTTTTGTACTTCTCTTGACAAAGGTAGGAGCTTTGCTTCTTCCCATGCCAATAGCAAATTACAGAACAGATATTTCATCACGTGCTGCTTTTCTGTCCTTAATATCTCATTTTATCCTTCACTTTTCAGAAAGAGGAAAGAGGAATTAGCAATGAAGTAGTTGACTGTCATGGGAGAAGTGTCTCCAAATAAATTATTGATTCAGAAACTGAAGCAAAAGCACTTATTTCCAGTCACTGAGAATTTATGTGTATCTGCAGATATGTAGTATTTCTGAGGGGTTACTTAGTCACTCTGCATATTAGATCCCTACAACAATTTCCATTTGAATTTCAACAATTCCTAATCATTTGTGAGTGTTGCCTGCAGATTTTTAACAAAACCGTCAGTAATTATTGAGATCAGTGGTAATAAGCTGTGCTTATATTCCAATATTTAACTCAATGATTACTCAAAGAAAATAATTATCAGAACAACTCTTGAAACTCTTCGACATCAGCTTGTTATGAGTACAGGTAAAAGCTGTTGATTCTTCAGCTGGCATTCCTACTCTAACCTCAAAAGAGGATCACAGTGCATCTCTGATACTATTATCATTTCCGTCCAAAGGTTTAATTCATGTAAACACAGGGTGTGATCCTCAGTTTCACAAAGAAGAGGGGAAAAACAGACCCTTCCCTTCCCTTCCCTTCCC
>WBMW01000976.1:2483163-2513603 GCA_013396635.1 Penelope pileata
TTTTTTTCTTTTCTTCTTTTTTTTTTGCTGTAGCTTTGGATGATTTTATTCTGGGTTTAGATAGCTTGTCAAAATATACCTTGAGCCAACATGCAGCAGTTTCAAAGCTTATTGATCATGAAATGATAATTCTTTTAGTAGGCTAAAAGAAAATTAAGGTTCCCTTTCTCTCAAAATTTGTACTCTGAAAGCTATGTGTTGCAATTTATGCTTGGCCTATCTTCATACCTGTGTAGAGAGTGATCTGGGAAAGGGATTTAAATACCATTAAGGTCATTTATGTGCAGCAGATGAACTTCCTCTTGTATCTTTGCTCCAATGATCAGAGAAGTAAATTTAAAGGGAAAAAGAAGTTAGATACGTAACATATGTGCTTTGTGTCGATGTAAATATTATCAGGAAAGGCAGGTCTGAGCCTGAATGTTCAGATCTCAGTCCAGAACCGCCACATGGTTTGGAGAGTGTTCAGATCTAGCCTTTCCCATAAGGAAATGGAGAATTCATGTAAATTTAATGTTTTGGTAACTGTATCTTCTCTGTCGTATAAATCATTTTGACCAAATACTCTTTTTAAAAAAGTCCAAGGTCTCTATGTAAGAGCATAGTGGAAAGGTATCTTAGATACGTCATGGGCTGAAGAGATCACGGCGAACTGAGTGCAGGCAAGAATAGAGGGTTCCTTGTAGATTTTTCCCTGACTTCAACTCAGTTTTTGGGGAAAGCTGAGACTATGTTGTGGGGTAAGAAGGGAGCTTTCTGCTTATTAACCTGTTAAGATGAGATGTGTATGTTTTTACTGAATGTTATGCACTTATGTGGTTTACCAGCTAGTACCAAGTGTATTGTTCAAATCCAGATGACCCAGGATATTAGAAAGGTATTTTTGTAGTTTCACTTATTTATTCAATACAAATATTTGTGGAAATAAAATGTCTTGTCATGTTCTGTTATAATACTCTGCTCACTGCATGCTCTCTACAGAAAGCAGCTAGATTCTCTTCATTCACTCAAATCATACTGCTTTTAGGACACTTTTTTTTTGTTTTTGTTTTAATATGGTTCAAAACTAAGATTTCTCCTACTTCTATGAACTGAGGACCCCAGAAAAAGGTGAAACATGGGGCTGATCCACATGAAGCAGATTGAGAAGCTTCATGTCTTATTTACAGGGGCTCCTCTGAAAGTAATGCCTCCTACTACACTGTTAGCCCACAATGTCTGAGGCTGATGTTGGTGGTATGGCAGCAGAGGTTGAACCTTCCCACCAATATTCCATTACATTTTCTTGCCATGTGATAGATGGCAGCAGAAGGGCAGTCTGACCAAATGGCGCCTGACATGCGAGTGTGGATGAAGCAAAGGTGTGGAACTGAATTCCTCCATGAGGAAAAAATGGCACCCAGTGACATTCATCAGTGCTTGCAGAGCATTTATGGAGACCAAACAGTGGATGTCAGCACAGTGAGGCAGTCAGTGCTGCATTTCAGCAATGGCAACAGCAACAGTGGTCGCCTCCGCTAGTGCAGATTATTACGAGTGTGGCATGCAGGCTCTTGCTCATCGCTGGTGAAAATGCAGAGCTAATGGTGGTGAGTATGTTCAAAAATAGTGTTTTGTAGCTGAGAATTTGCCCTATCAGTGTTATTGTGCTCTTTGTATCTGCTGTGTTTTCCATGGAAATAAATAGGGGGCATTACTTTCAGTGTGACATACAAGTCATATTCTGAAACCAAAAGTTCTGAATCCTGGAGGCTCAATGCCATCCTTCTCCAGACAGTCCTGCGTGTGTACGACCTGTCTGAGTGCTGTCTAAGATGAGAAAATGTTGGGATTGGTAAAACCTCCATCAGTTACAGCTGTGGCTAAAAAGGGCCATGACCAGTGCTTGCAGAGGTTCCTGTTAGTGCTTGAAGTCAAACCGTGTGAATTTCCTCACACCTCCAACACCTATTCTGCCCAAATTCATATGGAAGGTCTATAATGAATTGTGGAATTAGGTTTTAATTTTTCAATGGTCCTGGTTCAACATCCAGCTCTAGATCTTTTGTGGCTCTATCCATACATTACGATGCTATTTGTATGTGCAGAGACACCTGAGCTTGGGCTGAACTAGCTGAGCTGCATTAGCCCTGTTGAAAAGCTGGCTGTGCCTGCCATAGAAAATGTTGTAATTAGGCAGATAAAGGTAAAATAGCTTTTAATACTTTATTAATAATCTGGTATCTCTACACTGTGCTGTGTCTAAACTCCCTATTTTGACTTTTGTGTTTTCCTCTTCAGCGACCCAGACAGATCTCTACTGCTTTCAATTTGTCATCTCCAGCAAATTTCTATTTGTTTAAATTGGTGTTCCTAGGTCTTCTGAGTACCTACAACAGCTAAGAAGAAAGTCTGCTTCTCACAAGTTTTTAAGAGGAATGAAATCACACTTCAATTATTTTGAACTATGGAGTTATCACAGGCAACCTGGAAAGAGAGGAAAAAGGTAAATTGGGAGACACCTATAGGATGAAATTATATAAATGTTAGAATATTATAGAAATATTTCAGATATTTTGATAGCTTATCTTTCTTGCGTGGGTGGTCCTCTGGGTACTCCATTGTCTGCAAAAAACAACACCATTGGGCTGCTTATTGGTGCAGAAAGATGGTGAGTCTGTACTGTTGTACAGAGTTGAAACAGGATCCAACTTTTAACACAAAAAGTACAACAGAAACAGAACAATACAAAAGATTTATCTCCTGCAAACTATTGCTAGGTGAGCAGTTTGTTTTGCAAAAATATCTTCGTAACTCTATCCTGGTGGATCTCACACATGTGGATCAGTAAGGGAAAAAAATCAGTTCATATGATTGTTCTACTGCAGTGCAACTTTTTGCCTTTATGAGAACAGGAGCATGGGGAACTTGCGTGACTGTCATCTGACCACAAAGTCAGATGATAAAGGGCACAAATGTGTTTGCATTTGCACCCTGTGCAGACTTGTAGTTAATATTAGGTGACTGTTTTTCTAAGTGGTAAAGAGACAGTAAGCAGGATAACTGCAAGCCTGTTACATTGGCTATTACTGTGGCTGTAACGTGCTGTTTTTCAAGGGATTTCTAAAGCCTAGATACTAATTTTGCAAAGTGCTATTAAAATAGTGCTGAAATCCAACAATTTTCTTAGATTTTGTTGAAACTATCATTAAAATGCAGAGGATAAATTAATACCTACCTTCAGGCTTAAAGGTCTGGGGTGCCGTCCGCCTTCATTCTCTTTAAATCTGAAAGGAATTGTCATACTTGTATTTGATGGGTTACTCGTAGGGTGTTTTTATTTGGTTGATTTTATTTCAGTAAACTGCCATAAACATTTTTTGAGTGTGCTGGAGGGAGGTTTTGGACCAAATTCAGACTTTGAGTAAGTGTACATTTCACTCAGGTCTGACCCTGGCCCGGGCAGGGTCAGTCTCTGTCATGCACAGAGAGATAGATGTTCATGTCACAGCCTTTTGGAGAGGTCTCTCCTCAGACAATCTACACAATGTCTCCAGTGCATTCGCTTCATTAAACATTTACCAGAACTGCAATTTAGATACTGAAGGATTTCTTACACAATATTCTTAACATTTAGGATACCAGAATGGGATTTCATTATAAACAGCCACTTGACTGGAAGGAGAAGAAACCGTGCTGGTGACAGATCGGTCTGTATCTGCGAAGGTTTTTCATAATAGCCCTTCCTGTGAACATGCATGGTCACTGCTAATCGTGTGTAGGCATGAACTTCTAAAGGTAAACGTGCTGATAGAAATCTTACTTGTTTTGACCAGAAAAAAATTCCTGTGGAATGATAAACATGATGGCTAATTTTATCTTTTGCAAATGTTTTGTTGAATCAGCAACTCAGTGTAATAGAGAGTCAAAGGTCAGTATGGTATATTTTAAACTCATCTCACAGAGATGATTTCTAGGGTAAGGCTCAAGAATGAAAATATTGGCATCATGTTGTTATGGGTCCCAACTGACTTGAGATATGTCATGCATACTATATTTTAAGAAAGGTACAGGTAACTGCTGTAAAAATATGTACATTTACGAAGGGAATATCAATCTGGTGCTTTTAGAAAGAGTCTTCCACTGTGTTCTGCAACTGCTCAATTAAAGAATGAAGATTGCACTTCTCCACCTCTCTACGTAAAACCAATTTAGGAGGAGGTCGCGCATCATTGTGGTAGAAACTGAGGGATTATGTGTAGTTTCAGAAGGCACCCTGGTTCATCAATAGCAAAAACCCACAGGCTTGCCCAGACTGATTGTTCTGGCTTCTGATGTACCTGCGAATGATATAATATAATAATTATATAATATGATAATATAATAACAATAAGGATAAAACTTACAATTTTTATGATATTTTGCCTTAAAATACAGAGAATTTTTTTTTAAGTTTTATCTACATATTTAATGTCCTGTTTTTTTCTTGAATTTTTTTCTTTTTAAGTAAAATTATTTGAGTCTACAGGAAATTAAATATGTTTCAGTTGATTAAAAATTCATATCCAAATGTGACAAAGATGATGATTTGCTACCTTAACTTTAGAGTCAAAAATAGGCAAACGTTCCTTATTAACCTCTTTCTAAGCTGCTTAGCTTTGGTATAAAAGAGCTATGTGGAAACTGATAAGAAACATAAACCACATGAAGGTGGTTGTCCTAGGACCTGCCTTCTATGCTCTGGTAAGGTCTGGTATTCCGATACACAGCACAGAAACAGCATGTTTCGTCTTTGTCAGGAAACACATTTGCAGTGCTTGGATAGCTAACACAAGTTATGATCACAGAAATTTTAAGTTATCATGAAACAGACACAAGCCAGACACTAATCCTGTCTTTTGGAAGCCTCTGTGTTGACGAGCTTGCATTTCTTTTGTAACTTCTCATTATCCCATCTACACTAAGTACTGATTTTTGTTATTCTTGTGATACTGCCTGTCTATTATGGAAAAAAACAGTTAATTTTTTGCACAAGGTTATTGTTTCCAAATTATCCTAGAGACTAATCACAACTACAAAAAAATATTGCCATCTCTTGATAATTCAGTAATACTTCTTCACAGAGGAGGAAACACATTTTATCATTAAAGCTAACACATGAAGTAGTAAATAGCTATATTTAATGATACATTTTTCTAGCTTACTTTAGACAATGTCTTCTCATTCTTACTTAAGAAAAAGTGTTTTATTGAATAAAGCTATTGTTTCATCTAGCCTGAACCCTTTCTTCAGCGATGACAAATATCAAGGAATCAATAACAGTAAGCGCAAATGAAGAAATATTATCTTCTAGTAAATTTCCTCTCCAGCCCAGCACTAACTCAAGCTGGGGAGGAAAATGTCTTTACCAGGCTGAGACCTTAAAGAACTCCAGCTGAAGTCACTGAAAATATTTTCAATTAACTATATGCTCATTTTATTGAGCCACTTAGTTTACGTTGTAAAGCAGAAGGTTTGTTGAGCCTTATAAAAATTACCATGGCTATCAAAACTGCAGGTACTTGCCTCAATCATACAAACATATTATTTTTGCCTGGAACTCACTCAAAAAATATTGCCAGAACATTTGTAGGTTTTCATTAGCCCAGTGGAGTATGGAAAAAAAAATGAAACCCTCTCAAGGAGGGGTACAAGGAAGTTTTTATGTTGATACTCTCTTGGTTATTCTAAGGCAAGTTAAAAGATTTAACCAGTTAATTCATGCCTAGTACTTGCCAGGGTTCATACATATAGCCCAATTACTTTCTGAAAAGAGCTATTAAAAATAATTAAACTCATCTAAGAGGACCCTTATGAACCTTGTAAGTGATTGGGTAAAGAGAAACACTTTTAAAACACTAACTGTAACATGACAACCTAAGCATTTCAGCAAAAAGTTTGCGTGCCTTTTTATGCATGTGTGCCAATGAATCCTCTGAATCTGTGGTAACACAAGTTGTGCTAGCACTTCTCTGATAACAGGCTGTGCACGGAAGTTGCAGTTGCCTACAGATGAAAGGAAGTTGAAAGGGAAATTGCACAATGTGGTTCTTAAGTCAAAGCGAGTAAGTGTGTCCAAGAATAGTGTAGTTTCCACTGAAAAGCCTTCCAGGTACAAAGGCCTCTCTTGGCTGCCCCCCGCCNAATAGTCTCTCAAAGCACAGACCAGGACACAGTGGTTAGTACTTTTAGTGAACTCATTAATAAAGGAATTGAAGTGTTTTACCTGCTAAGTTCTCTATATTGTGCATGAGAATATTCTCACTTTATTTGCACAGACCTAGAGAGTTATATTGATTTCAGAAATACATGCTCATTGCTTTATCAACCTCTCTACTGTCTTCACTCAGAGATGGACTAAAGCAGTATGATGGCCATTTTGGAGGAGTTTTAGTTGTGTATCCCTCCAGCTGCTTGAGGCTGGGGGAGTTCCCGCCGGGTACAGACACGTGGTAGAGATCAGCACAGACCTAGTGCTTTCATGTTGGTCAAGGGAAAATCGAGGCAGTAACTAGAACAAGACTAATTGAGAGGGAATTTTAAACTTCATTTTTGTCTTTTGACACCTGAAATCTACCTAGCTCCTGTTTTAGACACTCAAGTCTCAAGACTCAAGTCTCACTTCAAACTTGTCCCTAAATTTCTTTTATGTTTAAAAGCAAAATGTGATGGCTGAGTGAAACACATGCTGCTTGCTCAGTTATCAAGTCCTTTAAACATTTGGTTACATCGTGTCCACCCCTGCACAAATCTGATTTATTCTCTGGTGTTTTTCGTTCTGCAATGGCCGTTAGAATTAAAAGGCAGACTAAACCTCAGAATTTAACCTGGAACCTTTTAGAAAAGGAAGTTGGATATATTCCATTGGAACTAGGACAAAAAACAGATATTGAGATCAGTTGGATTGCAAAACCAGCCAAAGCTAGGGTGTGTTAAGAACTATGGTTTGGCTAAAGCAAGTTTCTTATTAATTATTCATGAAATCAGACTGTTTAGAAGATATGTATTTTTTTCTTTAAGACATGTAACTTTAAGTGTAACATTTCAGAAACTTTCAGTTACAAGTTCTCAATATCCCTGAGACCAGAATTTTTCCTTTCTTTTAAAGTTTAACTTAATTAGGTCTTTTGAGAATCTGGTGGCTTTTAATGTTGCTTAAGTAGAAGATAATGCTTTTGTAAGTGACCTTTACAACAAAGAAAATACAAAGGACGTAGTAAGTCTTCAGTTGTTTTAAAACAATTCCTAAAATGCATGAACACTCTGGACTGTGCTAAAATGAACCTGGAAATCTAGAAAGGGATCTGTCTGTACTGTCCATGATCTGGGACACCTAAGCTTGGCACCCAGGACATCTCTCTAGAGGTTGGCAACTGCTTCCTCCCTACTTATTTCAGGCACTTACTTCAGACCTTACTTATATAGATAGCCAAGCGAGGCAGATTTCTTGTTAATTTACAGCAATAGCCCATGAAACCTTCCAGACACTGGCTTTTTGATTTCCTAATTACTTTTTGGTCAGCAAGCAAAGCAATACATATAGAAATATGTATGGAAGAAAACCTGTTCTGTTCAGAGGCACGTTTCCTGGGTCAGACACAATGCCAGGTCTACAACAGAGCATTTGAAGATTCATGTGTCAATGGTGTAAACTTTACATGGAGATTTGCATTCCTGACCTCAGAGGTGGGTATCTTCAAGTCACTGGTGACCAGGCTGTGGAAATTCCAGCCTGAAGGTGGGGAAGAAAAACAAAAAGGTTTTTTGATAAAAACATGCAAAAAAAGTTTCCTTCTACAGGGGTTTATACAAGGGTTTGTATTGACTCTGAGTGCTTAAAAATTTCTGTCCTGTATTTTGGAGAACTCTATGCTGAAGGAGGTACCAGATGCCTGTGCAAATAAACTATATTTTATAGTCTTTTTCTATATTTTTTGTCCTAAGCAAATAGTCTGCTTTGTGAAAAAAGTGGATGGTGAGCACTTAACTTTCTCGTTACCTTTGAAAGAGAGCAGATCTGCTGAATTAAACACAGACCCACTGAGATAATCACATTTAACTGAAAGGGGACTGTACCCGTAAAAGCCCTCCTGCAGCTCAAGGAATGGTTTCCTGCCCTTGAGTGAGGTAGTGGCTGGAAATAAAAGCAGGGGTGCCCTTAGGAGCCTGGGAGGGCCATTCCTTGTGGAGCAATTGCATTATGCTTAGGTGGCCTGTAACTTATTCCTGCAGTGTGCAACAGTTGTGTGCAATATTCCTCTGCAAAAATACACTGTGTTGTGGGCTACTCACATATACACAGCACCAGCACGTATTGTGGATATATGCAATCAGTGAGAGGATCATATCACTAATTTTGGGACGGCCCATCCACTCTGCTTTTTTAATCAAGCATTACGTTTCTGGACTTGCCTCCTGGGGGTGGTTTTCTTTACATTCTGATTTAGACCTCCAGGTCTAGTAGCTTCATTTAAGGGTCATTTCACTGGAAGAAGTTTTGGGTTTCAGTGTAAGCTATCAGGAATTGGCTTCATCTGAAGCTGTGAGAGGAATATGGAAAGTATGGGCTGGGAAGTTGACTGCAAGGATACCCTGTGATAGCGAAGAGGTGATAACAACAGATAAAATGTGATCCAGAAACAATGAGCAATGGACTGAGAGGTGCCTTTAGAACTAGAGAGCAAACAGCTGCTCATTTAATTCAGTGCACTCATGTTTTTGCATCATTTTCCCATGCACTGAAAGTCAAGCTGTTAGTGTAGGTTTCCTGCAATCTGCCAAGAAGATGTGGAATTTGCCTTTTCACATGTGCCAGGTGAATCCCCTTCTACAAGTAAAAAAAGTGCTGATGAAATGGCCTACTGCTCTTATCCTTTTGCTGTGGAAGGCTGGGAACCAATTATGATATCTGAAATATGTTCTTTAGACAACAGAAATATGGGCATAGAATGCAAAAACAGGAGACAGACCTTACAAAACCAGAACTGACCAGGATGTGCATATTTGTGATCAGTTCTTCAGAAATTCCTCTAGAAAAATAACTCAAGACTCTTGCAAAACCCACAGTAGTTTTTATTTTAAGTCAATCTCCTCTCAGTTCCCAACATTTCATGCATACCCAGGAGAGGAGGAGAACTGCCATGGCCACCTCTCTTGAACAGTTACACATTGTCTGGGCAGGAATTCCTCCATCGATTCAGATGGTCAACGATCAAATGAAAAAATGAGTTTTAACTCATATTTCAGCCATTTTTCCACATTTTCTCTCAATTCCTTCTAGATACAAATCTGCTTGCTTAGGTTTGGACCAAACTATAATCAGAAGAAAAAAGATTTCTCACTTCATTAAAAAGTATTCAAATTTTTGTAAGAGCTCCTTTAGGTTTTGATGAACTTTGGAAGAATACTCTTTACTCAACTTTCTTTCATACCCAGCTATTACTATTCTTTGTATTCTATGTGAGATACCCACTTGTTTGTTCAGTTCTGAAAATAATTATTGGAAGGAAACGTATTTGGGGAACATATATATTGATTTATGCATTTTGTTTACAAATGAATGTTTCCAAAATACTGGAGTTTTCTTGATTTTTTTCCCCTGGGGTAAAAAAAGTAAAAGTATTTTTAATTTTTACAGTTTTGATGCAACAGAAAAATTGTGTGAGTGTGGCAGGGGGAAGGGTGGAGGCAGATAGCAGCTATTTCTAATTCCTACAAAAATGATTTCTTTACTAATAAAATTCTAACAAATTCTAATTTGCTTTTAGCCCCTGAAGATACCTTGACCAAATTCCCACATAAAATATTTGGATCAGATTTTAATTTCCCCCTAAGAATACGGCTTTTACACACGAGTACTCAGGTTTCAGAAAACATCACTTTGTTTACCTCATTTCAAAACAGAAAGTTGTATGCAGACACATGGAAAATATTATTTCCAAAATGACACAGAACTGGAAAAATTTATCGTTTTGTATTCAGAGACCATCTTTTTTCTTAAGTGGACAACAAATTTTGTTCCCATTATCATTAAATCATGTCTGCATGATGAGCAAACCTAATTATTCCAAAATAGATTAGGAGAATAAAAGGGGAAGTTATAACCATAGCTAACAAGGCAGCTGCAACCTTACAAAAGAAATCTGTTTTTTATCTCCTGTAATGTTTCTCTTTTTCATTCCTGTCATACACCATTTTCTGCTGTCATCACTTACCATATTGTGTCTTTTTTGGATTGTGAAGTGCATAGAGGTGGGGCCTGTCTTTAGATTTTTGCAGGCTGCCATGGATATCTGTGGCTCTGCATAAATACTGCAATGTATTTGTGGCTGCCTGTACCTTCACCATTGTTACTATGGTGCACCAAGGTTATCTGCATATGCTTGATAACCTTAAAAGCACAGCATATAACAACAGTAATGGCTCAGGAAAATCCTCTCTATTCATTCACCTGACTGCACTGATGATGCCAGCTGAACAAGTCCACCTCTACCCAGTTGAGGTACTTACACACCCAGAGCAGTTATTAAAATATTGTACTATAAATGCAAGAACCATTATAAACTCAGATTTGTATGTACATGTAGTAGCCACTTCCATTGAGTGAAAACACAAAACAGGCAATTTCAGGTCATGAACAAAAAAACAGTAACGTTAACTACATGAAACTGAACTACAAGGCCTGGGAATGTAACCTAATAAATGAATAATAAAACAGCCAGACAGATAAGAAGGGCTTTTTTTTCAGAGCTCTGCAACCCACACATCTTTATCTTTGTAAGGAAGGGAAATGTTGCAAATGCTGCTTAATATTTTTCTGAAGCTCATGTCCTCTGCAAAAAAACTAGTAACCATGCTGAAATGATTAGAGTGATTGTACCATGAAATGGCTTGGATTTGTTCATCTGGCTTCAAGTTCAGAGGAATGACCAACAAGCTGACTTATGTTCTTAACAGTGTAGACCCAGAAGGGTTCGAGCAGATGTTGCAGGCTTACTCCAGGCAAATACATGAGGTTTTGTGGTTTCTCTTAAGTGTTTGCTAATATCTACCACATTGCGAAGTCAAATGTCCTTTCTCAACAGAGCTGACTATTCATAATACAATACAGATGATTTAATCTGTGGTTAGGACTTTCCATTTCTACTAGAGCTGTATAAAGTCTGAAGTACTCAAACCTACATTATATTGACAAAAGAAAAAGTAGAAAAGAAAAAAAAGCCAAAAAAATCTCAATCAGTTCCAACCTCTCAAACTCTAACAGTTCACACCGCTGGTCGGGTTATCTTATGATGCTGTCCAAGACTCTGTGAATGTCTGTGTGTTACTATGACATTTCTCCTTCAAGTCTATAGTTGATCAGGTTGGCAGGTTATTTAGAAAAGTTTTTGAAGCAATTAGAAATGAGTAGAACGTTTAGAGCTAACAACACTAGGATCTTGACTGTACTTGATTCTACCATTTGCATCAAAATGTTGGTCCATACTTTTCTCTTATCACAGAATCACGGAATTGTAGGGGTTGGAAGGGACTTCAAGAGATCATCAAGTCCAACCTCCCTGCCAAAGCAGGCTCCTTAGTGTAGGCCGCACAGGTAGGTGTCCAGACAGGTCTCGAATATCTCCAGGGCAGGAGACTCCACAACCTCCCTGAACAGCCTATTCCAGTGCTCTGTCACCCACACCATGAAGAAACTTATCTGTAACTTGCTTACACAAAAAATAAATGCTAACTTTTCACGTTGAAGGTTCACTAGTTTACTACCAGTAGTTAGTTCACTACCAGTTGAACTAATATGATCATAATTTCTCTTATAACTGACCTAAATTCTCTTTGTAGTCCTGAGCGTATTAATATCCTGAAGAGATTTGTGTTAGTTTTGGCTTTTGTTGTTCTTTTCTCCAGAAATAACTTTTATTCCAAAAATGTGAAGTTCTTTAAGAATGTAAATGAATCTCTTTTGAGTCTTGTGAGTGTTTTTAGGCAAAAGCATTGGGGGGATACAAGATTTAGAAAATCCTGAACAATTTGTTTTGACATCTTTAAACAAAGACATTTAATTGTTTTTGCCTGAAAAACTGTTTTCATTAATAAATGAAGACAGAAGCTTGAGAGATTCAAGACTCACAAACAATACACTTGTGTCAGAAGAAATACCTCTGCTGACAAAAAAAATATTCTGAGTTTTTGTTGTTTTAGCAAAATGAACAATGGGTTTTGGTTGATTGAGATGGCTATTCTTTTTTTTTTTTTTTTTCCCCCCTCTCATTTTGGACAGAGAACCAGAAAAATAAAGAATGTATTTCATATATAGCACTACTCCTGTGTAATTCTCAGATCAAGGCAGAATGAAATAAAGTTTATATCTTGGTTGAGCTGCTGGCCCCTTTGAAATCAATGGCAGGATTCCCATTAATTTCACTGGGGTCAGGGTTTCACCTTCATCTTTATCTTAAAGCTCAGTTTTCCTTCATTATACATTGCAGAAATGAAGGAGGCTTCTTTCTAGTCAAATCACTGCTAGTGAATCTGTCCCAAGAGAAACATGCAATACACATTTCTTATTTTTGTCCTAAAAGAGAACTGGAAAAAGCACATTTCTCCAAATTTTATAATGTACATGGGCGTTTTCAAATGTATCTTAATGTCTTTGTCTATAGTAGACTCTGTTTAAGATGTTAATAATTTTTGACAAGCACTTCCCTTGTGTCTGGATTTTGAAAGGAAAACCTAGAGCATAAAATGGCCTTGTTCTAGTCATGCAGTGGATTGAAAGCAGCAGAAGCTGATAGCAAACAGCTTTTCTCAAAATGTAAGTTCAGTTTTTCCCATGGATTTATACTTTGCTTTTTTCTGCAAATTGGCAATCCTATTTAAAAAGACAGAACCAAAATCAAACTCAGAAAACTCTCTCAAATACTAGTGCATTATTTTATTTCATTTATCTATCTATTTATTTATATGTTTGCATCATCTCTAATCTCTACCTACATCCAAAGAGTAAGGAGATAAAGTATATCTTGTTAAAAAAAGTCTTTGGCGAGCTTTGTTTTGACTCCCAAGAGGGAAGTCTGCACCCTAGAGAGTCAGAGCAGTGATTTATTTAGCAGAGCAGCAGAGCACCACATGCCTCCGATTATTTCTGTTTACAGAGCTAATGGCAAGTCACAGGAAATACGTACTTTTCACCCATTTATAAGAATAAAGTAGGATTAATTGGTTGACAATCTTATTTATGTGAAGTTTCAAGGCTGTAGCTGAAAGCTTTTGAAAATTTACCTGCTTTTATGACAGTTTGAGATGCAATGAATTTTATAGGACTAAGAAGGCATCATATATTGGCAAGACATGGTAGCTGAGCATGTACTGTTTGTTACTGGAACTTGACTGTATATCTGAGACCTCAGAAGCATTAGTGTTGTGCTTTTATATCTTACAAAAATATTATTGTGTAACAGCAAAATATTTCAGATATCCATGATTAAGGAAGGGCATCTCCAATGCAGGCAAGAACTTCTCAGATAGTCATTTCAGTCTTTTGTAAACAATGGAAAGCTAGTCGGTGCATTTTATGGAGAGTAGAGTGGGATTCATCTCATCCTATCCTAAACACCTGCATGTAGTCAAGACATCCCATCCTGGGATGAGATCAACATCAATGGTGATGGAAGCTGAGACTCCTCTCTCTCATCCAATACCTGCCTCCGGGAACTCTTCAGACCTGGAGAATATTTCTCCCCTTTCATTTTGACAGCAGGCATTCCCAAGGTAGACCTTAAATTTGGTCTAGAAATGTATTCTTTGCCTGAAATTGTATTATTTGCCTGACCAGTCTGGTGGCCTTCTATAATGGAGTGACAGAATCAGTAGACAAAAGAAGAGTGACTGATACAATTTACTTATACTTCTTCAAGGCTTTTGATACAATCCCACATAGCATTCTTATCTCTAAATTGGAAAGATACGGATTTGAAGGGTTGACTGTTCAGTGGATAAGGAATCTGTTGGATGGTTGAAGCCAGAGGGCTGTCGTCAATGGCTCTATGTCCAAGTGGAGGCCAGTGACAAGTGCTGTTTCCCATCTGCCTCTGGACTGGTGCTCTTCAACATCTTTACCAATGATCTGGACAGGAGGACTGAGCTCATCCTCAGCAAGTTTGTTGATGAGGATGACATCAATCTGAATGATGCAGCTCGTACAACAGCTGGTACCCCCAGCACAAGATGTGGAGCTGTTGGAGCAGGTCCAGAGGAGGACCATGAAGATGATCACAAGGCTGGAGCACCTATTCTATGAAGAAAGGTTGAAGGAGCTGGGCTTGTTTAGCTTGGAGAAGAGAAAGTTCTGGGGAGACCTCATTGTGGCCTTCCAGTACTTAAAGAGGACTGATAAACAGGAGGGGGACCGACTTTTTAGATGGGCAGATAATGATAGGGCAAGGGGGAATGGATTTAAATTTAAATTTAAATTGAGATTTATGTTAGATGTTAGGTGGAAATTTTTACTGAGCGAATGGTGAGGTACTGAAACAGGTTGCCCAGAGAAGTTGTGGATGCCCCATCCCTGGAAGTGTTCAAGGCCAGTGTGGATGTGGTTTTAGGCAGCCTGATCTAGTAGGAGATGTCTCTGCCTACAGTAGGCAGGTTTGAACTAGATGATCTTTAAGGTCCTTTCCAACCCAAACCATTCTATGACTCTGTATTATTCTATGATTTTGTTTTGAATTTGTTATACATATAATAGTGATTTTACCAAATTTCTACTGCTGTTATGTATAAGTTGTGCAGGTCTTGTCTATAGTAAAGTTGTTTTTCATTTACTTGTTGTAGTATATATCTATGTATCTAAGTGAAATATCTCGTAGTTTGTGATTGGAGACTTCAGGGAGGCAAAGCTGATAACAGCTCTCACCTCAAAGTGAATTAGGAACACAAGATTCTAAGATGTTTAAAAAAAAAAAAAAGAAAGGAGAATAAAGAACCCCAAGCAAATATAAGAAACTGAAATGAAATTCTAACTTCATTTTGAATGAAAAAGATCATGAGTTTATTGAAGAAAACACGTTTTTATATTCAGGCTTCTTGCTATAAATGCTAAGAGGGAACGAGACATCCTATAAGAAGAGCAACACTTACAGGGCTGAGAATGCTACTTTAGTGTAACGTTCTAAAAGAACAATTTTAGTTTTGTTAGAAGTCACAAATTAAAATGTATATATTTGTCCTCTATCACATCTCTCCTCCTCACTTCCTGCTGGACCAGCCTAACACTTCTTCCCATCTTCAGTAGTGGCTGGGCTTTTCCACTTGCTCTGGCAGCTGCAGTCCCACCCTTGTCTCAGCACTGAGCACACACAGTGATTACATACATCAATTGTAAATGATCATTTTCCCTTCTGCCTCCCAGCTACAAATTCCCATCACAGTATACCCTCTTTAAATCTCTTCTTTATTGAGTTTCATCAGCATAAGGCCATTGTTAATACATCTGTTTGAAATAAAGTATAATTTCCCTGTGTCTGCCACCTCCACTCCGCTAGAGAGTCTCACCCGATCCCAGGTTCCAGCCATGATTAACCGGCACACATATGTTTCAAATAAAAGCTATCTTCCCTTCACACACACCCCCTCCCTCTCCCAGCTGTGCATTTCCCCACTGCGTTATCTTCATTTGTAACTCTTCTGCCTCATTTTCAGCCATGCTCTCTCATCCGTGTATTCCCTGTTCTTAGTACTTGCTTATGGAAGTGTTTAGCATCTTTCTTTCAAAGAAGAAACTCTGGAAAGCTAAGTAAATATCACGGTCTTTGTTTTAGATGAGGAAATGGAAGTCTGCAGAGTTGGAGAAATTTGCTGCCTGCTCCAGAGTGGGTATAGCAGAGTTGGGAAAGGCTTCTGGGACCGGGTTCTCAGCTGGTGTCAGCTGGAGCCGGAAATAGCATCTTTGAACATGTGCCCTTCTGCTGGGTTATTCTTCCTTCCTCTTCCAAGATTTAGCTCTTTTTGGAGATGTGTGTCCTTGGGAAGTGCCACCTATTTGTGATTAATATATAGGGCTTTTATGGCGTGTTCAGGAAGCACTGGATTTCAGACCCAGCTGGGGAAGACAGCTGTCCCAGGTCTGCTGCCTCAGGGTGGTGCATTGCACAGTAAAGTGCAGATGGATGTAACTAAAACTAACTAGATAAGCAATTTGGATCAAGTTTTCTATTTTTAAATCTGTTCCTCTTGTCCCTTTTTTCTTTTCTAATGCTTCATTGTATCTACAAAAGGAAAGTCTTCTTTGACTTAACGCCAAAAGCAGCACCCTCATCCGCAGGCTGCTGAGCAAGTTAATGGTGCTTATGGTCCATGGGAGGGGAGAGATAGAGCCGTGTCCTGCCTCTGACCTCTGCAGAGGTGATGTTTGGCCTCTGACTATACAAAGAGTCAAGGGAGACCCGTTGGCTAGAATTAGACAGATCAGTCCTGGCAGAGCCCAAAGAAAGGAAAGTGCCTAAATGCCAGCCCTAAAAAGTGGGTAATGACAAGTCATGTTCTAATCAGGACTTCTCTCAGAGCTTCTAGGAAGGAGGACAGAGCTCAGTGGTTATATTCTTTTATCAGAATCCCAAAATAAGGCTCTCTTGGCTCTGACCTCTTGAACATTTCATCCTTTTTTTTAAACCAAGACTATGATTTTGAATAGCTGAAGGCATCCTTTCAGCTATGCATGTTATTCAATGACCAGAGACAGTCTTAAATTTGTGGCAGATTAGGGCATAGGCCCTTCTTTGCTCCCATCTGCACAGCAGATGGCTTGTACACGTCCGTAGTTTAGCCCAGTGGGGCTCTGGGTAATTACCCTGGCTGCTTGTGCTTGTTACTACAATTATTCGCACCCAAGCTACGTTTTGGTCTATTCTGCAAAAGCTCACAATGTTGAGCTACTTTCCTTTCTTTTGTCTGTGCTGCTGTTAACACAACCAAAACGTGACAGTATGGAAAGTCCCTACTATTTCTTGTGATTATATTGTATCCCATCAATGATATTGTCAACCCCAGCTACTTAAAAATTATGAGTTGTCCTCCAAAGGACTGCCAACACGTAACTAATTGGCAAGCAGTTGTGCTCATTTGTCTGACTTCTTGCCTCTTTACTCAGGCCACAGCTCTTCTGTGACTGCAAAGTCCAGAAATGTAAATCCCTTTTACACTTTTTGTAGCTAGAATTTCAGTTTAATCTCTTGATTTGGGAAGATCGTGCTTTGGGAAGGAAGCGCACTCACTGTCATGGGTCGCACTGAATAGTTAGAACAGTTGGGAACAGATTTAGCTGGTTGTTTACAAAGAAAAATTCATATATACATCAGATAACATTCCACTAAAGGTAGAAGTCACTGGACTTTTGTATTATGTATGTCATTTGCTAAATGCCAGCAAGAACAGTGAAGAAAACTATTCAGAGCTTGACGTTGTTTTTCTTTTAAACATTTTCAATAAAATTGTCCATAGCATTGACAAGTGCTTTATGTCTTAAATAATTTCTGTTTTGCGAAATAAAGTCTATGTAATTTTAAAATAGTTTCCTCGAGGACAATGTACTGCAGGGAGGACAGTTAATATGTAGAAGACAGCTGAAAGTAAAATATCAAAAAAAAGATATTTCTGACTATATAGGTAAAAATGTGTGAGAGTTTTCTGATTTTGCCTTTGTGTATGATCTTTGTGGTTGATAGACTCATATGAATAAAAATACTTAAAGAGCTGATTTTAAAACCTTTATCTCTATTTGTCTGAAGCAGCAGAACTGGACTTAACTCATCCACACCCTCCCACTCACTTGCCCTAAAATGGCGAAAGTATCTTGGTGGGAAAATTATGATGAAAGAAAGACTAAATCAAAATGTGTAATTTTGTTTTACTTTGTTCTTCTAGTAAAAGAGATTAGACACAAATGATAGATGGATTTACAGGAGATAATCCTCTAACTTCTCTTTTTCCAGGTATTGACAAAGACGGGAAGCTTAGTCTTAAATGTAAGCTAAGTAATAAGGACCAAGTCTATGTTCTCTTTTTCCTTTGCTGCAGAAAGCAGGGGAAAGTGTCATTTTCCTTTTTCACTTTGTTTTCCGTAGATTCTTGAAGCTCTTTGCATGCACAGTTAAGGTTGTCTTCCACGAACAAGCATGCTTTCTGGGTCTTCCTCTGAAACACTATTTTCTTACACAGTTAGGAAATGATTTCAGTCCCAGTACTTGCTCTTAGCTCACTGTCCATCCATCCTTCCAGTGGCAGGGATGCAGGCAGGAGGCTCTGCAGTCAACAGGAGAAGTCCCTCCCTTGCTGGTCCTGAAAACTTTGGGACAACAGAAATACAAACACAAAAGCTTATTGAACTCTGGCTTTAGAGGGAAATTCTGGATGAGACTGGATAAGATACACTTCCATCAAAACACATTCCTTTGCATGTGCATGTGTGTGCATTTCCTCAACTCTTCTTATGGAGCCAGCACTCATGAGTGGGCTCCTCAGAGCTGCCTTTATAACACCTCAGAGAACACAGTCGTAGTTTTACCTCATTTGTTGTTCAGAGGTTTGTTAACTGAGGCGTAGCTACACAGACAAATACTTTTCTCACTTCTAGCTCTGCAGGGAGAGAAAATTTCTTGGGATTCAATCAAAAGACAAGAGAGCAACACAAGATTGCAGAAGTTAGAATTTGCCTCCAACCATCTTTTTTTTTTTTTTTCTTTCCTACCACTGGAAATGACCATCAGCAGGAACCAAAAGTAAAATGGCTTTGCAGTCTGACTTTCCAACCCCATCTAAAGTTGCAGGTCTGGTAACAGAAGTGTTTTATCTCAAATCACTGCTCGTAACATTCCCTAGTTGGTTCAGCAGTACAAGACATAAATTAGTGCACGCACACATGCACCACACTGCGCTGTAGGTTTTGCATGACCAGCACACATTCAGCAGCTATCAGCAACAGCTTCCTCTTCACAAGTCTAGTGATGGCCTTTCCTCTCGTATTCCAGCCATAATTGTTAACGTATAAAGAGGTATGTCTTGAAACTTGGAGGCATGAATATTTTCATATTGACGATGTATTTGATTCCCCTCCAAACAGTCCCCATACATATAGCTGGTTTCATGGCTGGATTCTTTACTTTCCAGTGAAGTGGAAATAGTTTACAGGATTTTTCTCACTGTTGAGCTATTCATCTGTGTTCTTCAAAATGTGTTCTCTCTGTCTGGATTTGATAATTAACAAGGGCTGAAATATTGCTGAAGCCTTTCTGCAACCAGAATTCCTCTACCTATCTATTTGCTTCTATTTTCTTCTTTCTATTTTTTAATTTTCTTCTTTATTTTCTTACCAATTCTATTTTCTTTTCTTTGCTGCCAATTTCTCTTAAAATCGGCCATGGATGCCAAAGCTGTGAGAATAGACACAGACACACAGAGCATGATCAGGTAAACCTTATTCCTTTGGGAAACTGAACTAAAATGACATGATATGTCAGTATGCTACTTGCACATCCTTCTTCCTACATGGGAGCAGCCATCCTACTCCCTGCACCAGTATCATTCAAGGTAGGTGCACGTATCTGTTAACAGCGTAGCCATGGGGAGGGAATATTTTATGCAAAACTAGTGTGTGATTTCTCCATACTGACAGGTCTAGTTATTATTTGTCTCTGCAAGACATTGATTTTACTAGTTTATCTTCTGTGGTCAAAAACAAAGCGATTCTCGCTCATTCTTATTGTGTGATGTTTGGGGGGCATTTTGCTCCCAGAAGATTTAAATGACTCAGAAATCACTTCATCATTCTCAATATGGTTAAAGCTTAGACTTGTAGTCCAAGCTGATCATCCAGGTTTACTCTATAGTCAATGAATAAATACCTCCAAGAGAGTCTCCCATTGTAAAATAAGCAAGTAGTGCTATGAGCATGCAGTAGTACATTTTCAGAACTGTCAGTTCCACCTCTCTGCACTGGCTACAGTGGAAACCTAGAAAAGTAAGATTTAAGTAGCTGGAATTAGTTGAGATGAAATCTGGGCCTTCCTGACTTCACTGGGAATCACTTGCATCCTGCCGAGTTAGAGATGTGTCCCCCAGTACTTAGACCACAACGTTGACCCGTTGGTGGTTGTGTGATACAGATACGTATCCACTAGAGGCTATGATAGGACCACAGAAAATTCCTTTCTGTCTGTGAAACAAGTGGTTTTTTAAAATAGATAGAAACCAAACAGTCTTTTCATGTGGTCAAGTCATTTGTCCTCCAGACAGAAATCAGGGATTTTATGGTGTTGCTGCACTCACAGAGACTTTGTTTCGTCTTCATTGCTGATCTCCAGCTCACTACCAGAGGTGGGCCAATAATCTCACGTTAACAGCAGGAATTTTTGGGTCCAAATTGATCTTGCCTTATTTCTCTTTATGTTGCTATGCACTGATGAGTGTCAAACTGCGGAGAAAATATAGCCACAGTGTTCTCAGATAAGGACTGTTGAAATCTTTGACAAGCTTCAGTCAAACCAAGCTGTTTTCTTCATTTTGAAGCCAACTTGCCAAGAAATCTTTCAACGCTTTGTGGTATTTTATGTAGAACACTTCAGTGTAAGAAAGTGTAAAGTTTAGCATTAAGTTGTACGAGCCCTCTGCTGTATTGCTGTAACAACATGCAATGTTGAAGTTCTCAGCTTTTCAGTAATTCATCAAAGGAACTAACCTGTCATAGCTGTGTACTGTAGATATAGATATGCCAAATATAAGACCGTGCCAGCATTGTATACTTTGTATATACTTAGCAAGTACCTTCTAATACCTTACCTGCACTGCAATGGTTCAGTTTTTTCCAAACACTTTCAAATTACTATAATGATTGGGGTTTTGATTTTATTTTTCTGAACAGTCTGTTTCTTTTCCGCAAGCTTCATCTGGTTCTGTCATATATAGTTTTATGATCTAATATCTGTTGGGCCTTGAAACACCATAAGAAATTTCCAAACACTCCTAAGTGCACAAAGCAAAGGTCCCAACTCTTGTGAGTAGGATGAGCTGTTACTATGTTCAGTATATCAAAACCAGATTTCATGTGTCTCCCACCTTTCACTGCCAAATTTACAAACTTCCATGACCTCATTCAACCTGTCCCATATGGAGTCCTCAAACAATTTGTGATCCTCCCAGACACTCATTTCTCCTCTCTTTGCTACATTTCTACCCTTTTTGTCCCATATGTTACTCCAGCAGCCCCTTCCCATGGTAAATCCAAAGGTCTCCCAATGCTTGTTGCCTATGTTTCTTGAAGGTAGCCATACATTTGCAGAGGATGCAATTCATAACATTTGATGTGGAACAGCTGTTCTAGAGCATAAAACAGCTGCCCAGATCCTACTTTTCACCTTATGAAAAGCACACATTTAATAATTGACTTCAAGGGAAACAGAGTTACACCTTTGCAAATAACTTTTATACCACCTAGGGCTAGAGAAAAGAGTGCCTTGACTTTCTAGCACATCTCTCCTCTGGGCCTCACAGGACCTTTTAGCTTCTATTTGAAAATTGTGTTTCATAAGCAAAAAGCCTTTCCACCTCTAAGCAGATTTTAATTCAGTCTCTCTCAGAATTTTGTGCTGTGATGTTGCCATCAATTCCCTTGTTCTTTAAAACGAGCTGAAAAGAATTACCAGCAAAACTGTTGAAACCTAAGATTTCTGAAACTGCTTATTAGTATTGCTTGTGCTTCCAAACCACGGCCACGCTATATTTTATTAGTTTGAATTTAGAAATAGCAGATGGTTAGCTCTCAGTTTCATCTCTTGCATATCAGGCAACTCTCCAGCACCCACATCAGCAAGCTCCCTAAATCCTGACCATCACGCTTGTTGATTCACACTGGAACTAGAGAGAAGATGCCAACACAGGAGATAGCTCTGACTTGTACTATCACTAATGTGAACACTCTCTTCATCACTATTCCTGATTCTTGCGTGTAATTCATACATGGTTTTGGTCTGAGATGAAAATACTCCACCACACCTCAGGAAGCCCTAATGCCTCTGTATTTTTGCAACATTTGACTGCATTTTTCTGCTGTCAGAAATCAGTCTGCTACTAGTAAACAATCCAGAGATGGTAGAGTATAAAGGCTACTTATTAATTTTTGTGGTGTCCTGAAGCACTAAGTCCTAAAAGCTGGTGTTCAGTCTCAAATGCTATGCATTTTTCTGATGTGTATTAGCTGCTAGAGAAACTTTTAAATGGACCCACTGTGATCAAGAACACAGAATAGATTGCAGTTCATCAATAGGTATGCTGACTGGAAGGTGAAATGGACTGTTGGGAAAGGAGAGGTATTTTTCCTATAGTGCAATCCTAAAATGTTTTTAAAGCTATATCTAGGGCTTAGAATAAAAGCCAAATGCACAAGCCCTGAATTGCTAGCTTGTTAGTACTTCAGGCACCTTTGAACATGTGCTAATTGCTCTCATATTACTTCTGTAGCTATAAAGGGATGCATTTTGTAGTCTTTGCTCAGGAATAATGGCCATTAAGTGCACGAGTCCAATGGCCTTCCAAAAACATTTAGAAATGCTGAACCCTTGCAGACCAATTACTTCTACCTGTGGAGTAACCTGGAAATAGAAGATGTTTGTCTTTATATGAAAGGTATGATTTAAGAAAAACTGAGGAATTGGCTAATATAAAAACAGGAAGCAAAGCCTATTGAGGGCAGAGGTTGTAGAAGACAGAAAATGGCTGTGTAGTGCAGTGAGAAAGAGGGACAAACCATTATACTCTAAGAACACCAAAAAAATAGCTTTTTGATACTTATTTGCCATCCTAGGAGTGGTTTTACTTCCCAATAGAGGCTAGAAATAACAGTATTCAAACCACTAAAGCAACATCATCAACCGTTACAGATCTCTGTGAAATGCCTCCATAGAAAACAAGGAACCATAAGTAGGTTTACTACTTTCATGAGATGCTCATAGCAAAACTGCATTGAGAGTAGGGGTGGAGAACTATAGAGTTGCCTTCCAAAACCAAACATTATGCCATATATTTTACTGAGATATCTTCTAGAAAAGTAACTAACGTTTGGGCCAAAAATGAGAAGGCTCCACTTCTTCCTTCTGGAGTATAGAGCCTCAAGCTATTTGGAAGGATCATATTTTAGATAAGAGAAAGCTGTCAGCCAAGGCTCTCAGCAGCCAGGTCTGATGATAAACGGGTAAACAAGGTACATAGGAGCTGAGATAACAAGTAATATTAATTTGTGGGCAGATTCTTCATCTACTGCATTTTGCAGTGAGGAGAGAGCACTCTGGTGTCAACAGAATCTGAAAGACAGAGACATTGTGTGTGCTGCAGACTGTGCTGCTGCTGGAATAGCTTGCACAGGTGCAGTGACAAGCCTGAGCAGAACTACTGAGCTTGATGATGCTGGGGAGGCATTGGCATGGTGCCAATGGGCTGTACCCTACACCCACAGAAGGTGGTGACAAATACCAGCACATCTTCTTTCCTATCTTTCCCCATCAGAGACAGAAGTTATTTTTAGGATTGTGTGAGGGAGTTAGCTGACAGTGCCAGCCTCACACACTGTTATACCTGCATAGCTGAGAGGATGGTCAGATGCAGCATGTGTGTTTGCAAAAAAGCAGTTTGTGAGGACAAAACTCTTCTTCAGCTTTGTCACATGTAGTAGAACTGCCCTCAGATGTCACTCGTTGCCTCAAGACCTCATTCTGCAAGGCACTGAGCATCCTTTCTGCCAGCTGGAGTCCATGAAGACATGGTTTGGAATGCTACTTGTGTCCAAATGAGAAAAAGTAGATAGAGTACAAGATCAACGTGCTACTGCTAAGCTGCCGGTTGACTTCTCTTATGGTATTGCTGTGCTTTCCTCTGCTGTGTCCAGTGGTGAAAAACTGTTTCTTGCTATGTCACTGTGTAATATTTTCCTTTGTTACAAGTAAAAATATATATTGGAAGGGATTAAATGGCTGAAGTGAATGGATCTATATCAAAATTCTGTGAATTGGAGTACACGATGCTAGAGATGCTAGTTTTAAATTGTAAGACGGCATCTAGAGATCTTAGTGTATAGACTCATCCTAAGCTTATCTGCACGTGTATCTACAAGAGTTTACTAAAAACACTCCAATACTTTTCAGGTAAAAAACCATACAGATATGGGGAAGAAAAATAAAAATAAAAATGAAGAAGAAAATATTTCAGAGCCTTCAGCTCTGTGTCCTGGGAAAACGCGGATGTTTGCTGAACTCAATGCTACACAGAGGGTTTGTGTAGCTGGGGTGGAGGGAGTAAGAGGGATATGAAACCAGTTCCTCTTTACCTTGGTTTATCTCCTCAGCCCCAGAAGACTCTTTTTGATGTATTTTGTCGTATATTATTTTATCCAACATAAATCAATGCTGAATGAAACAACCATGTGGACCTAAGAGAAAGTCTGTTCATTTAATCATTCTCTGGATACAGTCCCGGGCTGTGAACCAAATGGAATAAAAACAAGGAAGATGAAAGCTGCAGAGCATATCTGTTCAAAAATTAAGTCTTTGTCCATGGGTTGCTAATGTAAACAGAGTGGACTCAAGGAGAAAGAAATAATCACCACTCGCAGAGAGTTTGAGGAAGGTCTGTTGTGCACAGGCCCCCCAGAGATTAATCATGTTGAGGTAGCTGGTGTCTGCCTGCTAAGCTCTGGGAGTGAATGAGAAGCCTTGTTTGGACAGATATTTTATTTATAGGCAGTTAGATCTTGTCTGATTGATGGCTGTAATTCTGTCAAATTAAAAACCAAGAAAGTAAAGATACTTTCAGATTGTGGTATTTTTCTTTTTTTTTCTCAGCAAATAGCTACTCTCACTAATTGATCTTTTTTGTGTATATCAAAAGCAACTGTGAACACTCTTGGCTATGTCTCCTCTACTAAATTCCTATGCTCTGGAGAGTGACAGCATAAAATGGAGGTGCTGCAAGAGGAGCACACAACAGTGCCAGGCTTTCTCAGACGATCCTGGAAGTGGTGTTTACTGCTGCATTAAAATGGGGGAGTCAAACCATGCAAATGCATCTATATGCCTCTATATGACTATATGTAAGTGTATTATTCACTTACATGAAGGATAGTCCAGAAATGCATCCCGAGCTGTCAAATGCTGTACTGCTTTATCTGGCAGTACCCATCAGTAGTGATGAATCTGTACAGTGAAGGAGTTGGTCCTGATCTCCAGCCTGTACACATTTCAGGAAGTTTCTTTCAGATTAATTCTGGACTGTAACTCTATTTGCAGATGAGCTGTCTGGCACACACTCTCCCTGTCCAGTTTTATCCAGAAGAAGAGTGTGCACTGGGAGACTGCTCAATGGTGTAAACCAAAGTACAATAAACTGGAGCAACTGGAAGACTGGAACTGGGTGATCTTTAAGGTCCTTCCAATCCAAGCCATTCTATGATTCCGTGCATTCAAAAGCGCATTTTTAATGTAAGCTAGAATAGCAGTGTCAACCAATTGGAAAATTGAATGGTTCACTCCTAAACTGAGCTTGAGACACATATAAGCTGCACAATACAGACCACTGAGGGATCTCAACCCTGCAGTGAAATGGAAAACTACAATTTCTAGCTGTTTGAATTATAAATACATATCCACAGAGGCTGAAATGCTGTATGGCATGGTGATGTCATGCTCTGTAAGTGGAATAAGAGCCTTTGAAATACAACGCAGTAATTGTTACAATTCTGATTTTCAATGTATGGAATCAATCCTAAAAATAATAGAAGGTGACCCATGTGCCTTGTTTTATTAGGAAAAATTTGATCGTAATCCAGGACGTTGAACAATTACTTGAAGCATATCACTGGTGCAACCATCAGTGGGGCCATCAGCATTTTTCAACTACTAGGTGTCATGGCATCAGCTGCACTCTTTCTCGTTATAGCTAATAAGTTAATTCCAACACCAGCAAATACGTGTTGTGTTCCCCATGTTTTTGCAGCTGACATACACCTTAAATACTATGACTGGCAGCCACTAGAAAACTGATGTCAAGCATGTGGTTTGAATTTTGTGAACTTATTTTCCTGTTTTTGAGAATGTAACCATTGTTTTTGCTAAAATAAATGTGCAATTATTCTCTACCTGCACAATCTCCCATCCCAAAGTTAGCAAGAACTCTCAGATATTGCCCACAAAACTTAATAATTTATATACATACTTAAGCTTTCCAAACAAATGACCTGGATGTCATACTCAAATTTCCTACAAAAAACAATAGGGTTACAATGATTAGGCTACTTCTGTTGAGAACCGCATATTTTTTAATTTAGCAGTTTTGACATAAAGTTCAGCCTTATGCTTTACTTTAGGTCTTCTTGACATAGGGTTCTCTAATATAATGGTCAGAACTGGAGGAAGAAAATCAGTTTTAGGAGAGCTTTACTACCACAACTTCAGAGGTGATTAAAAACATCCATTTGCATGAGTGACTCCAATCAGAGTTTCCAGATATTTTTGAGAGTTTAGACATGAGTATCTTGGGTCAGTCCTAAATTCTTGCAATTAAGAAAGGACCTCAGCTCTGTTATATCTTTCTTTCAACTATTTCTCACAGAGACCACCTCCTAATAGTCCAGAACTCTCCTAAGGCCTCTTCTGGAGTCTTTTTATTGAACACTTGAAAGAGAGATGGAGGGAAAGAGGGAAGAGGCTGATGTGATCAGCTCTCCTCTGAAATCCTAACTATTCTAATTGAATAAAGTCCCCTATGACTTATTCCAAAATTATTCCATGTGCTAGTGAGTGCGCCATCTTTAACAAATTCATCTTATTGTTCTTTGTGACAAAACAAATAAGGTGTGAACACTGAGCTTTTGAATAGTGTTCATTAACTTTATAGATAAATTCCAGAAATTTAGGTCTTTGGTTTCAAAAACACGGCTCTGAACTTGCAGGAATGACCACAAGGTCAAAGAAACAACAGCTTTATAGAGGTGTATATATATTTTTAGTACCCATGGAGAAAAGAATCCCACATGGAATACAAGTATAGTGAATTTACTGCAATTTTACTCTGATTTCCTAACCAGCTGTGCATTTTTATGTTATCTTTGGGATTTTTCAAGACACATCTTGCTTTTTAACAAGTCACTTGCAAAGGAAAACAGTTTTTCCATCCTCTTCTTTTCTATTATTGTGTTGAAGTTTGAGAAATAAGAAAAAATATTTTTTAAAGAAGGGAAAAGATTTACTTGGGAGCAAGTTGTTAATCTATTGCATGCTGCCAGCAAATTGGAGCAGCCATATTTTTTTTCTAATTTGGTCACCAGCACTTTCTTTTTGCAGAAAGAAGAACAGGAAAGGAAACCCCTCTGAACCTTGTTAACCTCCCAGGGCTCCTCTGGGCTTGGGAGGAGAACCTGGAGAACTCTACTGCTCTTCCGCCAAGTTGCCCAAGTGTAAAGGCCACTCTGCTCTCCCCTGGGACTCATCTGTTTCCATCATGTATGCAGATGAGGCTGAGGAGTCTTTCATTTTCAGAAAAGCAGAGGAAGGCCTGCAAAAAGAAATGTCAAAAAAAAAAGGCCCTCTTCAGAAGCTGGTGCACCAGTTCAGAAGCATATGAACAGAAAATCTGTGTTATCAAAGTGTGTCCAGTTGTGTGTCTGGCAGGATGTTTGTATGGTCTCTGTGCACTGTGCTTGCAATAATGACTTCTTTGTTCTGGGCCCTTTCTGCTCCTTCTGTTGAGGAAACCCCACTGCTCTGTGCAAATCACCTGCAGAGCAGACAGACTTGCATGGGCCATAAATGCCCTGACTAGATATTATCTAGATGGGGATGTTACAGCCATGAGATATTTCCTGACTGATAAAATAATGGAATATCTCAAGATTCTTCTCCATTCTCCTGAATATGAGAACTGAAAGAAATTTCAGACAAACTTCATGTACTTAAATAGCTCTCTCATTTTTTCTTTTCAATATGAACTTTCACTCTGTAGACATGATAATTGTTTTTCTTTTTTTTTGTTCTGTAGAGATTCCTACCCCAAGCCTAAGCCTTACAGACTGCCTTCAAAATATAGCATCATATTTTTGTTGAAACGGCATAGCTGATTTTTCCATAGATTTCTGTCCATGTTCTGGAGGTAACATTGATGTTTTATGAAACTCAGAGATTTTCTCTAATCCCTGATCAGACGATCTGAACATACATCCAGAATGTCCTCACCAAGAAGGGCTATTTTCTTAGCAGGACACATGAGACAAGTCCACGAGCTTGATGCAAGATGCCAGCATTGGTATCAGATAGGACTGCAGAAGCAGAAAGATGGACTTGGCTTGTTGTTTAAATATATCCTTCCTATGTGAGACCCAGGACATTTACATTCACATGTGGTTGTATAAATCACAGAGCTACGAATGCCATGTGCCACTGATCTCATTGCTGGGAAAAGGACACTCAATCAAATAATAAAACAAAATTTTAGCTTCAACAAACTTAATTCTCTTATTTATTGTGTCTTGCAGCAAAATTTCTTGCTGTTCACAGGAAAAAAATGCTACTTTCTTCAAAAAAAGTCAAAGACCTTTCATGCAGCTTGAATGTCTTCTCATTGTTTAAATACAAACAAAGTATATTGCTGCGTGCTTAAGGCTTTATGCTAATAAAAGGTTATAGATCTGTTTTCAACTGACAAAATACCCTTATGAGTTCCCCACTTGAAAATAGCAAGGAAAATACCCTGGTTCTCTTTTTGGTAAACCACATCCCTTTGCTAAGAAAAAGTGCTGACAAGATGTTGTTTGAGATGTATCTAATATAAGAGAACAACGATTCTGAGGCATGCTTTTATGTTTGTAATGGAAGGTCTCTCCTAAAACCCAAAATTACTTTAACGTGCTCCAAATCTAGAAATTCATTCTCTATCCACCCCAAACAATACATTAGTTATAATTTTTTGCCTCTATAATTTTTTTTCTGTTAGGTAAATAGTTTGTCTCTTTCCATCAGTGCACTTGATTTATTGGATATTTCCTAAGTTATAAGGATGCCTTGAAAAAGCCAGCTGGGATATCAGTAGTCCAGCCCTGACAGCACAGAGCTCACTGCAGGCTGAATTAGTTCCCCAAGAAACAAGACAAATTATTCAGAGGAGAGAGAAGTTGTGATTCTGTGATTCTGTGATTCTGTGATTCTACTCCTGGTACCCAAATAAGCTTATTGAAAACAATCAGAAGCAATTCCTTGTTGCTGTCCACCATGTGCACATCTATTTCTTTAAGGCAGAAAACAGTTTGGAGTTGGGAGAGTTTACTTTCTTATTCTTATGCTAAATCACTTATGTACCTGAGGGAAACCTATACTTCCATTCCCTTCCTATAAAAATATTGTGCTCCTTTTTGAAATGACCAGCAAAATAAGTTGTATTTTTCTGTAGCTGGAAATAGAATTCCTTCGTTCTTTTGCATGCTAAAGGTTTTGAAAAGATAGATCTGATGTGCATCTGCAATTGGCCGGTCTACCTTCCTATGTCTGAGTAACATCTCTAAAAGCATGGACAGGGACAGTGAGAAGACAGCCTGTGAGTTGGTCCTGCTTTGTTATTTCTACCAGGATATTCTTTTTGCTACATAAAGGGAATTTGCAAAGCAAATAGAGCGAGTATCTCCTCACAGGAGCAAGTAAAGCATGTGAGGCAATGGTCACTAGCTGCAAGAGGGAAATTCAAGTTGGAAAAGGTTTTTACTGTGAACGTGGTTCAGCACTGCAGCAGGTGTCCAAAGAATTCCATTCTTGGGGTTTCCCATGGTGTCCTGGGCATCAGGATGATGCTGATAATGGTAACCTGGCTGATGCCACTGAGCTCGGAGGTTAGCCCTGCTTTGGGGAAGGGAATGGACTCCATAGGTCTTCTCCAACTAAGTTTATAATAATCATAGATTCACAGAAACACTAGGTTGGAAAGGACCTACAAGATCATCTAGTCCAACCGTCCTCCTATCACCATCCCTACCCACTAAGCTACTAAAGCATATCCCTTAGCACCTCATCTAGACGCTTCTTGAACAGCGCCAGGGACAGTGACTCCACCACCTCCCTAGGCAGGGCATTCCAGTGCCTGACCACTCTTTCAGAGAAAAAGTTTTTCCTCATATCCAATCTAAATCTTCCCTGGCGCAACTTGTGGCCATTCCCTCTCGTTCTGTCATTAGTTATCTGGGAGAAGAGGCCAACCCCCTCCTCACCACAACCTTCCTTCAGGAAGCTGTAGAGTGCAATGAGGTCTCCCCTGAGCCTCCTCTTCTCCACACTAAACAATCCCAGCTCCCTCAGCCGCTCCTCATAAGACTTGTGCTCTAGACCCCTCACCAGTTTGGTTGCCCTTCTCTG